>CAJQUW010004001.1:0-18833 GCA_907163375.1 Prostheceraeus crozeri
CACGGTGTGTTTTTTATAGGGGTTAGTAGACGCTCAAGTTGTCATGCCCACTCTGGAACCAAAATGGAGGTTGTTCCACATGTCCTAGGAAGTGTGAAAAAACAAATTTGAAAAAAAATCTATCGAGCCCTTTTCTTTCTGCAGCTTTTTTACACTTTTTTTTTGGCTTTTTTTGCTTTCATGTTATAATAGACTTTCCGTGAAATTATGTGCCCACTCTAAGAAACTAAATGGAGATTGCTTAAAATATCTTAGGAGTATAAAAAATTTGAACAATGTCTGTCGAGCCCTGTTCTTTCAGCAGCTTTTTTACACTTTTTTGCTTTTCCACATAATTGTTCTAATACATTTTCCTTGAAGTAATGTGCCCACTCTACAAACCAAATGCAGATTGCTTCACATGTCCTAGGAAATACTTTAAATGCAAATTGAAAATAATCAGTCGAGGCCTTTTCTTTCAGCAGCTGGTCTCCACTTTTTCGCTTTTTTGCATAATTGTCATAACACACTTTCCTCGAAATTATATGACCTTGTCCATATCACTGACAAAACTCTAGATAGTTGCTGAAATGCATACAGTTGCTTATATGATTATAGAGATCAGATAAATGTATTTTTATCTGGCAAGCTATACTGATGATATTGAAGCCTTTTTACTCTTTTTGCATGCCTGCCTAATCATTCTGTAAGCCAATTAATGCGTGCATCGTATCTACTCTATGAAAAAATCAATGGAAGTTTAGATGAAAACAATAATTTGATGATAGCATTCTAACACCTTTTCCATTATGAAACTTTTAAATTGCGTTGTTTTATGCCTCGTATTTCATCGACAAAACTGAATGCTAGAACCCTATCAGAATAGTCACTGTGTTGTGCTGCTAAAAGCTAATGAATGGCTTATATTTCCATGATAATCGCTCACCCTTGAAAAAACGAGGTTGAAAACAATTCGCCTAATATTAACATGTCTATATAGCAATAATAATAATCATGACCAAATATAGCGAATAATCAAAACTAGAATGACAGTAAGCCGATTTGCTCATATGAACTACGCACACAGATAGGACAATCACTTCAAGAATAAGAAAAGCAGTCAAATATGATGACTGTTGTAAGTGCACACAGCTTTTAAGAGATTTTTTATGGTATTCTGAATTGTCCATCGAAGATACTTTGAAATTTTGCCACGTTATGGAGAAATTGTGATGAACTGCTTCACTTGCCTGCTCGCTGAAAAGACCTAATCCAAGAATTTGCGAAGTACAAAAATCTTCAATATGATTTTTTCGGCATTTATCACGAAACTAAGCCAAAGCGGAGATCATAGCAATCGAACAATGAATCCTAATGTCAAATATGGTTCCCTTCATTGTAAGATCATCAATAACTAGCTACATATTTGATATTTCAGCAACTACTTATGTCAGAGATATGGACAAGGTCATATAATTTCGAGGAAAGTGTGCTATGACAATTATGCAAAAAAGCGAAAAAGTGGAGACCAGCTGCTGAAAGAAAAGGCCTCGACTGATTATTTTCAATTTGCATTTAAAGTATTTCCTAGGACATGTGAAGCAATCTGCATTTGGTTTGTAGAGTGGGCACATTACTTCAAGGAAAATGTATTAGAACAATTATGTGGAAAAGCAAAAAAGTGTAAAAAAGCTGCTGAAAGAAAAGGGCTCGACAGACATTGTTCAAATTTTTTATACTCCCTATGATATATTAAGCAATCTCCATTTAGTTTCTAGAGTGGGCACATAATTTCAAGGAAAGTCTATTATAACATGAAAGCAAAAAAAGCAAAAAAGTGTAAAAAAGCTGCAGAAAGAAAAGGGCTCGATAGATTTTTTTCAAATTTGTTTTTTCACACTTCCTAGGACATGTGGAACAACCTCCATTTGGTTTCCAGAGTGGGCATGAAACTTGAGGTATAACCCCTAAAAAACACACCGTGGGCACTCACTCTGGTGAAGACCAACCGGCATTTTGGCAAAATTCGATCAAAATAATGGCAAAGCTTTAATATAGACCCATGTTTGAGCAATAATTATATCATGGCTAATTAGCAGGTCTCTATAGGGCAATGACATTTAAGCAACCGGAGGACGACGAAAAAGAATTTGGCCACATATGTTTATCTATATCTTCTTGTTCTCTGAGTATTCTCCATTGTATTATTTCATTTCTGACGCAGGTCTCAGCAAGAGTTGACAAACCCATCGACCCTTTGAACACACGCTTTTGTATCTGTGCTAATTTAATAATACTGACTTAACTAAGTCGCCGACTCAACTAAGTCACCGAGTCAAAATCGTATTAATAATGCTAACTTAACTTAGATGAGAAACTAAGTTGCTGTCAACGTTTTGTGTGAAGTTTTGAAAGTCCGTGCACTCATACACCGCTTTTTTTATTCATCGAACTGTGAGTGACTCAGACTACGTCACGGAATTCCCTTGGTACGCCAATAAAAATTCATCTTGCTGTGACAGTACGATTCCAAGTCACCTCAACTTTCAAAACTTTTATATCGTTCGAGAATTTCCCCGAAAAAGAGAAGACCAACGTTCTCACAAAGTGAAGAATCGGCAATTAAAGAGGGCTACCTCGATCATAAAGAGATAATTGAGGCTCCATTTTCTAATAGTGAATTGTGCATGGGCCAAAATTACAGAGAGGGTCAATTCAACCGGTAATTGCCAACGGACAGTTGTGTAAATAATGAAAAAACATGAAGCAGAAAGTGAAGGAACGAGTGGCAAAGGAAAACAAATCTGCGTGTATGACTGGTGGAGGACCTCCTATTTATGAAGTAAGTAAAGCATTTGATGGGTCCTTTCTGGAATTGCATGAACTAAACGCTAATTAAAGACCAAATCATTTTCAACCTAACAGTCTACCTTTCAGTAATGTATGAGTAATTGTACAAAGTATTAGATAATGACATCTACATGTAAGACAGGGTTCCTACGCATTCTGAGTTTCAAACTTCCCTGATATTTCCCTGACCTTTCCCTGATACTAAGTAAATTGATTTTACCACTTATTCATCATTACGGGCAAATGTTCTATAAAATATTTTGTTAGAGAATAGCGTTAAGGACCTGTCTACCGTACACACATGATAAAATCTTAACGATTGTAAAATTTGATCGGTCTATGGTTCAATAACGTCCATCCAATACTTTAAAACTGAAAAATGTATCTAAAAATGCATCTTGCCAGAATATGATTACCGGTAAATATCTGCATACCTACAGTAATATTCGTTTAACTCGCAACACATTTTGACAGTTAAAACGGAAAATTTAAGGTATTAGCGTTTAAAACTCAGTTGCCTATATAAGCTTATGCTATACGTTAATTACTCATTTTATATGTCTATTGTATTGCCTTTACGACAATAGTTATGCATTCATGTCAAACAAGTACGCATGAAGGCAAAACTGGTTAACAGAGATTCCTGTTTTAGATTGGTTATAGAATTTGGGCCATTCACTCGATTTCAAGAATCAAAAGTAAATGAATAGGACGGTTAGTAGCTTCCCAGACAAAATTTCCCTGATATTTCCCTGATGAAAGGGAGTGTGACAAATTTCCGTGATATTTCCAGGTCTGGAAAAATTTCAATTTCCCTAATTTTTTCCCTGACGTAGGAACCCTGGTAAGAACGTTTGATATAATTGTCATGTAATGTTATCTTTACTAACTCAGTTCATCAATTTAACAGATCTGGATATTCTCAATCAAGTTGTGATTGCATTTGTAGGTCAATATTATGTATAATGTAAAAACTTCAGTATAAAAAACAAAACTATTGTAACTTAATGGTGCCACTTACTGTAACCAATGGAAAGTTAGGCCTATATTTTTACTATATGTATCTTTTCAGGTTGCTGAGGATGAAGAGGAGTTCGGGAGATCACTGCGCAATAACCCTTCCATCAAAGGTATTGACGGCTCCATATAATCGTCATCTCAAGTCATTAGTCAGCATCCCTCTAAAAGACGACTTGCAGGATCTGCATGTACGACTGCGTTACAGGTATCGAAATTACAGATCCAAGTACTGCGGCTGCAAAAAAGGTAATCTACAATTAGAACGGCGTAAGCTGCTTCTGGAAATGCAGAATCTAAAGCGGAAGAAACGGATCTTTTTAAATGCTGCAACCCAAACTGAACCAAATATAGTTTTTGACAATGGAAACTCTTATCGTATTATGTGAATCACTTTTGTAATTAATAAGCTTGAACATGTGGAATTGAATATTGTTTTTTCCTTTTATCATACACACATGCATATGAAAAAGAATTTTTATTGCCATGAAAATCTAAACTTATTGTATGTATGTATATTCTTAAATCTTTCACTAATCTTATTTTATTTCATGAAAGAAGGCCTATTGCAAACTAGATATTATTAACAAATTATTGATTGTTGAATTCCGGAATGCCTATATAGCTTTCAAAAGATAGCCCTCTCATTGACGATTTATTGTGATATTAAGACTTAATATAATGTCCACTTGTGACTAGAGTCCCCTATGATTAGTTTTACGAAGATAAATTCATTTTACATAACTTCTGTCTATCGTATATAGAATTCATAATGTCCTTTATCGTTTGTCCGTGCGTAGTTCATTAAATGTGTGACAAATACATCAAAAGTATAAATTCAATTAGTAACACACCAACTGCATCATTGAATGTTATGATGATATACATTCCCAGATTGTGATACATTGAACATTTTAGGAGAAAAAAGTATCTATCAGAAACTGTCGCATGGTTGTGCCGCTCCGAGTGCGATCATCATCTGCAGCAGCGACTTGATCATCTTCCTCACTGTCAACTTCATCATCCTCGAATTCTGGCATATTCATGTCTATTGCAATGTTATGGAGAATCATTGCCGATAAAATTAAGGTTGGAACCTTTTCTGTTTGGTACACGCATCTCATCGTGAAGAATACGGAATCGTTTTTTAAGCATTCCAAAAGCACACTCAATTGTTACTCTCGTTCTTTTATGAGACGTATTGTAGTTTTCTTCACTCTGACTCCTTGGAATGGAGACTAGAGTCATCAGCCAATTTCTACAGGGGTATCCACTGTCACCAAGTATAATTCCTTGTTTTCTGCCTGTCTCGAAATCATCCCACAGTTTTGTCTGCTTCAGAACAAAACTATCGTGGCAGCTACCGGGCCAACGAATTGATGCGAAGGTAAACTTTCGATTTGCATCACAAACAGCGCAGACGTTTATTGATGGATAGTATTTTCTATTGATATATGCATTTGGATCTTCACGTGGTGGTTGAATGCGGACGTGTGTTCCGTCTATTGCTCCCACACGAAGAAATTGTGCAATTTCAAAGAACTTAGCTTGAGTCCTTGAGGTGTTGTCTGGCCATACGATGAACTCGTCTTTCTAGCGATTAGAGCATTACGCGGGTGACACACAAGCTAACCGTAGGTTGACTCAGATTTAAAGTATCAGCAACAGTAGCTTGGAGGGAAGCACTTCCTAAATAGCGTAAAGCTGCAAGAATTTGAATTTTAGGGGGAATTGGTCGTTCTTTGTTTGTCGAACATTTCAAATCATCGAATAATAGGTCCGTTAGGAAATCAATGACACCTGAAATAGAAATGATATGGTCGAATAACGGCTTACAACTGTGTTTAAGTCATTCACAGGCTACATGAGTGACGCAATGTACGCTAGGTAGTAAATACCAGTTCGAAGTATTAAGTTGTTTAGGAAATGTAGGCCTAAGTAATACAAAAACAAAATTCTTCATGAGAAACATGGTAACTTGGCGATTATAATGATAAAGATACATAATTGTCCATATAGCACAAGTCCTTGTCAAATGATAACTTGTGTCTGATGCATGGCAAGGTAACGCAAATTCTTTGACTTGAGACTCATTCTAGGCCTACAACATATATAGGTTTAGCTGTTATAATTTTTTCTGATGAATTATAATGAACTTATCTTTTAATGCAAAAAAAATAACTATTACAAAATTCCCACAAGAATAAGCTGCTATAATCGTATTCATGATTTAAGTAACAATATAAGGTAATTAGTGCAAGGTCTACGGTTATCTTTATGTAGGCTAATAATCGTACTCGTAGGAAATCAAGATAGAGATATACTGACCTCTCGTAAACCTGTAGCGGTTGATAATGTCCTTCTCCGATAAATTTCCATTTTCAATGTCGTTGGTTAGTATTTGATAATGTTTCGACTTTCTCGAGTGTTGCATCGACACGTTCATATACGATGCCATATCGTGCTAATGATTGATTCTATAAGCTCACTCGAGAAAAATGTATAACGGGGTTTGCTTTCAAAGGCTAGAGGGGTTGTGATTCGCTGAAGTTGTACACGAGATTTTTCTATTCATTGTTCTCACCAACTTAGACACCTCGATAGGAGTCTAACTTTTAACAATAGAAACTTAGTTGCGAGCTAAACGACTAAGTCGGCAACTAAGTTTTCTCGGCATTATTAATAAGAATTCCGTGTCAGCCGACTTAACTAAGTCGGTGACTTAGTTAAGTCGCATTATTAATACCAGTCCAGTGCTGGTATTCATAGTCGTGTGCAATATTGTCTGCTAAGTCGGCGACTTAAGAAAGTCGTTGTCCATGTTAAGTCACGACCTCAAAACTTAATTCATAGAGCTTGACTTTGCTTAGTCGGCGACTTACTCATGACTTTGGAAATCATTAACTTCATAGTCCGATTGCTATGTTGTGCATGACATGCAGTCGTGGGATTCCCACAGTCTAAAAATAACTTCAAATCAGGACAGTGAAAATAATACTTTGGGATAACACAAGTAAATCAGAGTCGGAAGAACATTTAAGTATGAGTGATCGCAAGCGCAAGTCACCCTTCTCGAAGGCTGAGGAAGCAATTATCCGAGATGGATACATCGAGTTTAAAGAAGTAATAGAAGCCCCTATATCAACGAAGGTAGCGAAAAAGCGAAATAATGAGGTGTGGCAAACATTGGCCGATCGTTGCAACACGGTCGGCAACGACTTCAGATCAGCGGCTGAAGTAAACAAAAAGTTCTGGAATTTGAAATCGGTCTGTAAAAGAAAAAGTCGCGGCAGAGAGAAGAAGTGCTAAACAAACAGGAGGAGGATCTCCACTGCGAGAGGAAAGCCTACTTTATTAAATATTTGATGTAGTTTACAGTAAATAGATTCTGTGACTAATTAATTTTTTATAATTGGAGCTTAGATTTTATGCTGACTTGCACATGCATTTATAACCTTCATGAGGAAACAACCTATCTATCTATAGTTAATGGTTTTAGAATTTTAGAATGGATATCTGGCAAATTATGTAAATAGTTTAGTTTGATTTGCGTTTTCATGATTGGAAACACAAATTGGACTAGGAATGATCCATAACCCTGAAATGATATAAATCTTAAATGATCAACTTTCTCCAAACGATATGAAAAGTTAAAGATATTTGTGTCGAATATAAATGGTACCAAAATGACAGTTTCAATAAACAAAAATTAGATAACTTTACGGCTCAATATACCTTCACTAAAGTCGTCAGTTGTTGCAATAGGGGCCTACTTGTAAGTGTAGGATGCGTTTGTATATATATCCATTTCGATGTTCTATTCTGATGCCTTATTGCAGTGGTGGACAACCACTTGAGGGTAATGACTAGAGCTCTGCCATTCGAAAAATACCACTATTCGAATATTCGAAAAATTTAACGAGCGAATATTCGAATATATTCGAATATTTGGCCTACATTCATTTAGATGAATCTAGTACATTTCTTCGACATGTACATTTCTGATTAAATGATTCTTTATTAAAAGTATTAAGTTATGTTGTATTAGTTAGATATAATTAGGTATTAAGTTGGATTGTTTTACAAGTAAATTAGAATTTTGAGTTTATTTATCATTATTGAAAATTAGTGTTTATAATTTAGTTCAAAATCAAAAGACAAGAATGATAGAGATAACGTAGATATTGTTAACTTACTCGAATTTTATTATGTATTATAAATGCATACAGGCTAAACAAAGTTCAATTCACTACAGATTTTTATTAAGAAAATGTAGGAGTCTAACCGTTTGAGGATTTAGGGAGTTCCTTCGTTGAGTCACGATCAAACCGGTCGTTGAGAAAGCTCTTTCTGATGGTGCACTGGTTGTCGGTATTCCGAGATAAAACTTTGTAAGTTTTGCGACTTCAGGATGTTTGCCTTCTTTGCTTTTCCACCAAGTGAGAGGATTTTCCAGCAGGGGAACACTATCTTCTTGCAAATATTGCTCAAATGCTTCTAATATCTGAACTATAAAATGTTTCGTCTATACATTTAACATATAGATAATTTTACACATTGGCTACAATATATCACAAAACCCATTCGTTATAATGGAAAATAGAGATGTTATAGGGCATACAAAGCTAAAAAATTGTATTTTTTTGTTAATTTTTTCAGATATACTAAATTATGTACGCTGACTAACTTTTTTAATTTACAATTTAAGGTGTAAGTTTATCGAGAGAAGTTGTAGCAAATGGTCTAAACCATTTGTACTTCAAATTTGAAGACGATGCATCCAGTCATTTTAAAATAGCATTGGAAAAACCACACATTTCTAAGTCGAATTTCAGGCATTTTTTGAGATTTTCATACTTAATCTGTCAGCGCTAACAATAAAACCTAATTGATTGACCAATGAGAATAACGAATTTCACTTCATTTTCTCATAACGCTGATTTTATTGTTCTAATCAATACAGTGCGGTTTCTATGTTTATTTAATGTCTTTGTCCTCAATCGAACCGATGATAGATTAACGAATGTACACTGCAGCTCATAAAATTTGTATGTAAAATACAAATACATATAAATACTAGTTTGTTTTTCACCTCGAATATTCGAATATCAGAATCAACATTCGAATATTCGAAAATTAATGGTCATTGAGCGAATATTCGAATATTCGGGCCGAGTATTAGTAATGACCAAAATGATTAGCCCGCGAACCCTCTCGCAGACCACTTTTGAGAGATTAAGCGGGTCACCCAAAATGCTCCAATGGATCACCAGTGGTCTACGAGCAGCGCGTTCCTCACCGCTTCAATAAAACTTACTGAATACTAAAAGTAAAATAATTTACTTTTTAGCCAGTCTATGCATATTTTACACAATTCTGTACAACATTATGACTATTATGGATTATCATTATTACATATACTACTATTACCTATCACATCATTTTTTTCAAATTTTCGAAGTCGTGCTGAAGCAATTATTAGTAGGCCTATAGGTGAAATATAATTTGCTAAAACAAAGGCAGCCTACATATTCGCAAGAGGAGCAACAGCGGGGTATTCACAGCGAAATAATAAAATTTCTGTGAGATTTTGCGGCCAAAAATAATATGTCATGAACTTGAATGCCCAATAAATTTCCGTCATGAAAAAATGCTATTCATGTATATTACTTTCTTGGAGTATTGAAATTGAAATATTGAAATATAATTGAAATAATGCATTAGGAAGTTACTTTTGATCAGTCCTATATACCGAGTGGTCAAAAGGTTTGTATATACCCAATGTTAAACGAAATATCTACATTTCTAACACGCAAATTCCCTATTCAAGTAAAAGTTGTTGGAAAATAATTTGGAATGGATATCCATAACATATGATTGAGGAAACAAAGAATACTATGATCAATCTAATTCTAAAATTGCATTGAAAACTTTGCCTTTCGTATAATAGGCTACGTGAGACAATGATTGTTAAATATTATTTGAAGATAGTAAGTTCTCACAAACATAATTCATCCTTGGATCTCCTATTTCATAACGCAAAACTAAAACAAATAATATTATGATATTCATGACAGACTACAAATTCAGTCAAAGAAGTAAAAAGTCAAAAAAGATTTCATTGCCTCAAGTGCTCAAAATTCTCTCCACGAGCTTCGGCACATTGCTCTCATCTTTCCAAAACACTGTGGCAAATTCTGCGACATAAGTCTTTATCTCCATCAATGTCTGAGAACGCCTGGATTGCGTAGGCTCTCAACTGAGGTACAGAGGTTGGTCGCTGGCCATAAACTATGTTCTTGACCATTCCCCAAACAATGAAGTCCATTGGGGTGAGATCAGGGGAACGAGGAGGTCATTCTATGGGACCTGATCGACCGATCCACTTAATAACGTAAGGTGGCCAGTATTTGTAGTTTTAGAATAGGGCGTCCTCTGTTCGAACAACTCGGCTCAAGGCTTGGCGTTAACAAGTCTTCCAAATATTGAATTCCGTCTGAGATAAAATACGATAATGATTTAGTCATAGAAAATAATCAATTACATTATTTGGGCCTACATTAACAAAAAAGAACAAGAACAAGGGAATTGGTTTAAATTGTTATGACTGCATAAAGCTAAATGTGAGATGAAGAAAAATGTATTGAGAACACTTTCATTAATCCAATATATTTGTGTGGTGCTACTTAATAGAAAAGAGTTTTCTATATACAATATGAGCCTGTATACATTAGGCCTTTATGTAAATTACCATAATAGTTGCGAGTATTTCATTGAAGGTCATCACATGGACATATTTAGCAAAGTATAGTTTTTCATAATGATGATCCTGCTCTAAAAAACGATAAATTACTTGTGATATCAGCATTTGAGACAAAGGTTAATGTAAGCCGATAGCTCTCATTGTTCAAACAACTAGCCTACATTATCAAGGAAATTACCTCGGGTGAATCTGTATTTTCCATAGATGTCGTCGTCGGATAGTTTTTCATCGAGGCAATGATCAACAGGATCTTTGTAATACTTTTTTCCTTTCCGGCATGTTATTCATACAAGCCGCCATTACAAAAAAATGAAACTGAATAATACCGAAGACAGGTTAGCAGGTTATTACGCATGAGAGGTGAGAGTGCTAGCAAGATTGGCTGTACGACACGTTAACGAGCTCTAAGACACCTCTGTAGCTGTCTTACGAATACAATAGATAACTAAGTCACCGTCATGGCCTGTAAAGTCGTTGTCTTTGTTAAGCAACTCTAGGAATATGAATTATTTTAATGCTGACTTATCAAAGACAACGACTTAACGACGGCCTTGCTAAGTTATGTCTATGAATACGAAATTCGCGATTTTTACTAAGCTGGGACGATGACTTTGTTTAGACACGACTATGAATACCAGCCCAGGTCTCAGCAACAGTTGACAAACCCATCGACCCTTTGAACACACGCTTTTGTATCTGTGCTAATTTCGAAAATGTGGTATAGCTAATTCAAAATCAAATTAGATTATTCGTTTTCGCTTCTCAAAATCTAAAGCGAAATGATTATTTAATAAAATTTGAACATCAATAAGTTTGAAGTAATATTCAGAAAAATATGATTCATTATTTTCAGGTTTCCTTGTTTCAAAAAAGCCAAATGGAGAAGAGAACAATATCTATGGTCCTTTTCCTCGCCGTCTTATCAACATCTGGCATACGATTATGTGAAAGCACCTCTTCTGGAATGATGATGATGATGGTGATGCCTTCCATCTCAGGTGAGTTCAAAGACATGTCCTTATTGAATGAATCTTCAGCATGATGAAAGTTTCATGGAAGATACTCAATAACGGCGGACACACAAGGCATGCCACATGATTCGTTTTTCCGACTGTTCTTTATGCTTGTTGTTTTTCGCAATGACAAATTAGAGTTTCCATCAACTATCTCCCACATTGTCGAATGTCTGATCTTCAGATATCTACATGTATACATGATGAGTCATTGAAAATCTTATTTTGACACGGTCAATGTGTACTGTTCGTCAGCATGACTCAAATGGAAGTGTTTCCTCGTTCTATATCAGTTGCTAGCACCATTATCGCTTTCTCAATGGACCGGCATGTGTTGTACCTATACTACAAGAATATGTTGTTGTAGTCACCATAGAACTCTGACTTTTCGTCTTCTCTAAGCATGTCCATAACGTTCCATTGTTCTCCATGTCCATGTCCGTCTAGTCCATCATTATTAAAGAGTATCGCATTTCTATGATGGTCAAAATGTGACAGCGCAAAACTTCAGTGGGTTTTTAAGTGTATGGTGTGACCCAGGAGCAAATGGCATCGAGGCATTCGTCCGAGAACTACTGATGTTTTCTTCCTAACTTCGCGCACGAGCTCACTGCTATTTTAAATTTGTATATTGTCACCCAACATCAGTAAAACTTGAGCTGTAGTTCCAGTCGTCTTACAAGTTACGCAGAGTCAAACATCGGAAAATTCCATTTGCTTATATAGATCCATGTGCTTCTTACCTTGATCGACGTCTGACCCAAAAGTTGAAATTACCATCAACAAACAGCTATTGTCCGTAGTAGCTCCACTAACTTGCGCGAAGCGAAAAGTCGGATTTCTATGGATAAATCTGACTACTGAAATCAATACCAAATAATAAGACTTTTGAATAGATATTGAACCGATTCATAGCAAATGCGACTACTCAAAGGCCTTTGACGTCGTAATCGATTTTAACCGGCTAAGAGAAAGTGTGAGTGGTTAACCGATCCCAGCCTTAATTGCAACATCTTTGAAACAAATCATTAATTACAAAATTCTATGCAAAACTTGTTACGATGCACTGCAAGTCCCCGTCCTCACATAATCGAGAGGTCCATGCATACTCTTGCACAAACCTGAAGCATTATATAACTAATATTTAACAATTACGTTTCTACTTTACAAAATCAGTAAATGAACTGAGGAGAGCAAAGATTGCGATGGAGCCCTATTGGCCATTTGGGCAAAACATTTTTGGGTGACCCAATCCCAACCTAATCCCTAAATCCCCAGTCTGATGAATACTCCAATACCTAAAACCCGTGACACTCCTGGAAAAATAGATATTGAAAAAGGTAAGAAATACTGAACAAAATTTATAGGAACTATAATATAAAAATATAGCAATGGGGATGAGATGTCATATTGACCTTGGATGATTTATCACTGTCTATGTAATTTTGCTATTTACAATAACAGAAGTCAAGTCCAAGAAGTCTCAAACCCAAAGTCCAGTAAACTCCCCACATAATCCTCAACAGATCCACTCATTACGTCAACTCAACCAGTACCCCCACCAAACACAGAGAAGCAAAGAGAACTCAAGTCCGAAATCACACTCCCCGAAGGCAGGGTCCCGACACGAGTCCCTTCACGACGGGTCCACACCCCAGATTCCATATCAAGAAGGGGGAAAAAATAACATCCTCAATAATATCTACTCAATTACGACGTCATCACAATCCACACACCAGTCCACTCACGCAGTTAGACAAAGGGGACGCCACAGTCTTAACCCCGGTAAGTCGTCACGCCGACGATGAGTCATATTCGAGAATCATCACACAAGTGAGCGTACACGACCTTACACTCCATCCATAACACATGTTACCTAAGTCTCCGTCGAACACGGGTCCTGACAGTTCCTAAATGCACAATACGTCACACCACTCAACGCACGCAAAAAGCTCTTTAAGCCACCAGCACTACTTACAGCGTCAAAAGCAAGAGACAAGTCACAAAACGTCTGACTATACAATTAAAGGCACAACATTATCGTCCATAACCCTCCAGACCGTCACAAAAATCGTACCGCTCCATTTTCTACAGTAAACGAAACCAAGAACTAGTAGTGGTCAAATGAACGATCATACGAACAAAACCAAAACCAATTTACGAGTCTAACTGTCTATGTGTTAACAGTTTACTAGAAATTCCTAGGTGTTGATTAGAAATATCATTGATATAGGCCCCTCTGCAAATGTCAAGATTATTTAGAAGTCAATGGGTAAAATTTGGAATCTTTTGTAAAGCATCTCACAACCAAATTACAAATCGCACAATATCAAGTTGTCTGATTTTTGCCCTCGCCGCTGTCCGCTAACAATATTGTGGAGCGGGCGACGGCTCAAAATGTCCGACCCTTGGCGATATAATAGTAAATAATGCAAGCCACCTGTGAAATTTGCCGACCATTTAGCTCGTCAGGGCGTATCCTATTCACCTGGTTTGTTATTCCGCAATGTCCCGAATCACAATTCCCGATCTAAAAACATTTAACGGGAACGCGCTCCGCCAAACGAAAAAATTCAGATTACATCCTTGGCAAAGCACTTGCCAGAAAACATGTGGGTGCAACAAAATAAGCATCATTTCTTCTTCTCGAAGACATCCATGTGACATCGATTATGATGAACTCAAAAAACGAGATTTTGATAGAAATAACTCCCCCAGACCAGCCGTCGAAAAGAGTGCAAATTGCTTACTGGAAATGATTTAGGCCCAACCACTCGGTGATCGTACTTCCAAAATGTTGCATGGGATTGAAATGAACCGTCTTCTACAACTAGATGAAGTAGATGAGCAAGGGAATAATTCAATAAGATAATTGATCCTGAAAACGCGAACTTTTGTTTGCCAGACGTTTGCCTGAGCCTATTCGAGCCTGCTCCTTCCGTAGCACGAATTCATCAACTACCCCTCTCGATTGAACATATGCTGTGATTTCCTAAAAATTTTGCCCCCCTCGTAAATATCGTGCAATTAGCGTAATCGAGGCCCAGCAAAGCCATTGAATGCATCTATAAGTGAATCCATCCTCCATTTACACAAATTTGAATTTCCAATATGCAAATTTGAGTGATGTGAAATTGAACAATGCATCAAAAAAGTGTGTCCCCAAAGATGTCTCACAGAAAACAAAGGAGCCGAATTTGCCAAAAAGGACGCCTGAATTTCAAATGACACCCGACTCGAAAAGGACTGTGCTATTACCCCACCATACTATGGGTAACAAAAATCGGCCGATCGTGTTGGTTCAAGGATTGTACGTTGCAATTCACTCAAAAATCTAATCAACTCGGCTCTACCCCGGGGCCCAACATATTAAGGGTGAAAATGCTCAAGGTACTTTATTATTATTCACACAACATCCACAGCACTAAATCTATGGCCCCACTCAACTGTTCATAGAACAAATTTTTGCAGAACATTAATTGTTCCCTTTCCCTTGTTGATACTGGAGCCTATGTATCCCTTTTCCCAATAATCCCTCGTCACTCGATTCAAATAGAAATGAACTTGTCTTGGGTGAAAACAATTCCTAACACTGAAATAGCCTGCAAATGGGTCAAAAATTGAATACATTTGTTCGAAAGGAAAAATAACTCCTCTCCAACGCCTTTTCCCTGAAAACCAATTATAACATTGGAACTTTATTATTTGCTGACATTCAACAACCACTATCCTAAGGAGCAGTTTTTCCTATTCTCGCGTAATCTTTCGCCTCCACCTTGTTGAGGTAGCGGGACAAACACTACGTTCTCAATAAATGGATACTTTTCCTCATCTTAACCAAATAAGGCCCATGAACACGATTGAAATTGCACAACCCAATTCATTGCATCAGGTGAATATTCTTATATTTTGTTGGGAGGATGTTTTTCAAGTTTGTTTTTATACGAGTTTTTTTTCAAAGCAGAACTGAAGCAGAATCCTCAAGATGTATTCAAAGCATGGAATATTTTATACATGATATTTCCAACAACAGTAGCCCCCCGTTCATTCTAGGTATCGACGAATTACCTCCTGCAAGCATTATACAGCTGCAAAAGCCCTGCATTTTCAGAGATGGAAAGAAATGGGCTATCTTGTCAAGAAAGTCCAGCAGTTCCTGGTAGCTCCTCGCCTTGCAATATGTTTTCCAACCTAAAGCCGATGTTTAATAAGTGGCGACCTTGTGGTGACTAGACCAATGCAGACTGAATGTTAGGAAAACAAGTCCCCCAACCACTATCCACAATCCAAATATTCAAGACATTAAATGGCAAATCAGTAAAACGGAAGCAAAAATTTTCCCAAACACCACTAAGAATTTACTAAAAGGAATACTTTCAGGAACCAGAGAAATCCCCGAGACGTTGATAGAGACTGTGTATCATCACTCCCCCGTTCGGTAAGCTATGTATTCCTCTATTCAAAACGTTCGATGATGGATTGCGTAAGTTCAGGTGCAAACATTTCAACGACTAATGGATACTATATTTGGTCATATCACTTTTTTGTATTGTGTACGTATGACGATATTCTCGTATCTTCAAAGACAATTGATGAACACCACAACAAACCATTTACAGGAGGTTCTGAAACTCCTGCGGCAGCAATGGACTCGTTAGTAAGAAACAATAAATGCATTATTTGGTGTGTCCTCCCGTCACTTTCCTTAGGCCATCACATTAATGAAAATGGAGTTTGCCCGACTAAAGAAAAGGAGAAAGCTGTTAAAAATTACCCCAAAACCGACTTCAATCAAAAGATTTGCAGAAGTACCTATTTTGGTCCAAGTTAAACTACTATCACAGATATATTCCTCGAAATTATCAGAGATCTTGAAACCACTATAACGATGTGCTAACAGAAAACCCAAGAGTTTGTTAAGGTGACCTCGCAAGAGCCAGAACCCAATACATCATTCGGTCTAAATCCGCCATTGTCTTCTTCCTCGTGTTTTGCATCATCCCAATCCAAACGCTCCTATAGTAGTTACTACTGACGCCTATGCTAAACCCACAACAGTCGGGGCGGTATTCTTGAACAAATTGTCAGGGGTAGTTAAAACGCAGCCAATAGCCATTTTTTCACAGACAAAAAACTGCGCGGCAAACGCCCCAAATGCACTATAGCACATATTGACATGGTGAACTTTTCGGCAATTTATCTTGCTCTTCGCCATTTCAAGCATAGGATTTGGAAAGGTGAATTCAAGTAAGCCCACTACTGATCATCGCCATTTAATAAAGCTTTAAACAAAGAAATCTAACTTTCTCTTCTTCGTACCCCCCACAACAAAGACAATTAGCCCACCCCTAAGAACAAAATTTGCATGTGAGGTTGAATAACATCCCATAAAATATCCCTGCAGCTGACGCATTATCCCGCTCAATATATATTCATATTAAATACAAATATAGGTAAGAACAAGCCCAATAAACTGACGCATCCTCCATAAAAGCTCAAGCTCCAGCTCTCTTGATTATACAATCTAATTGGTCATAGGAACACCCCTGGATCCTGCCGCATACAAAACGCGCAAAATTTATTGGCTTCACTGAAATTGTGGCAAAATGTTTCCTTTGTGACAATAACTACTCATATTCTTTGTTGATGTTAGATCCACTGGAAGACCTCGCCCTGGATGTTCCACAAGAACTTTCAGAAAAGCAGAAATGTTTGAGTTAAAACCACTACCCCCCAATCCCTCCATCCATCATAATTCGATCTGACGCTGCGATCTTATTACGTCAAAATTTGTATGGCATTGCATTTCTCGATACGATTCGTGCTTGGGCCCGTGCCTGTGAAAGCATGCCAAAAGTCCTAAAGTCGTTCGTCTAATAATCGAATCTGGAATCGGCAGTATTCAATCCCACGTCGAAGATTTTGTCATAGTCATGTTGGCATTAGCCCACCCCTAACCCATAAGTATATGGTCAATCGATATCTTTTTGCCATTATTGACAGAATCAACTCGATTTTGGCCAGAAAGCAGATACCCCCCTGATTAGAAGCAACTTCAAGCATTCATTGTTCAATATCGCCCTTTATGGTATAATTGATCTTCTCCCGATTCGGAGTATTCCAAGGTTGATTTCACATCCGAATAGAGGCCTCCGACATTTGTTTCCGACTTATGGAAAAATTTTAGGCCATCTGTTATGGGTTCAAGAGTGGTCACTATACTACAGCTTATAATCCAGAAAGCAATGGTATGAATAGAACGTTTCATAGATCATTGGAAGCAGTAATTAGACAGCCAGTTGTTCAACTTCTGATTGGTTTTCATCAATTACCCCAGGGCGACACATCACTCACTTGTCTCTCCTAAAATACAACCGACACTCACACCCCCACCGACCACAAAAGTCGACTCCAATAACGTAGATCATCTCCCGCAGACAATGGTGTTTTGCGAAAGGCCATTGGTGTTCCGTTACCAGGGGAGTTTTTTTTTATTTTCCTGGATGAAATTCAAACCTCCGAATCTTTGGAATTAACTTCGAGGCTCAGAAATGCGGGCTGCTCAATTTCGAACCAATATCCTCCTCGACGTTCGCTTCCAACCCGAGAGGTATTCAAATTCCCACCGTGAAATAAAGTACATGTGAATTCCGTAATTTAATCACTGAGAATCGAATTCATGAAACCGTGCCCACCACTATCTCATGCACCTTCCTTATCAGGAATCCCATTCAAGCGTAAACTCCCAACGTTACAGGGACAAAAAAAAGCTTATACCAAATTCAATTGAATCAGGTCATCGTGAAGGACTGGGTATACAATCGTGATTCGTCTCAAACCGGCGTAACACTGACTCAGACAATTCCTTCCTTTTCTCCGCGTTTCGAGTTTTCGTTGACGTACCTCTTTCACGTTTCTCCATCACCTAATTTTTTTATGTCTTAAAATATTAATAACCTAATGACCCTAGGGGGACAAGTATTAAAGAGAAGTACACAGACTAATTATAAGTTCAAATGGTTTACGACACTTGACGAAAGAAAACAGTTATTACTCAAGTATCAAGTATCTATGTAATATCATTGAGTATAGCCCCCTCTTCAAATGTAAGAAATAGAATTCAATGTTAAAATTATGAATCTTTGTAAATGCATTTCCACCAACCTAATACAAAATCTCACAATATCCAATTGTCCTATTTTGCCGCTTCG
>CAJQUW010004002.1:0-32164 GCA_907163375.1 Prostheceraeus crozeri
TACGTATGAAACTTTCAAAACAGATAGTGCAACCAACAACGAAACACTTAGTGAAACGATTAATACGCAGTTATTACGCGGACTTGCTCGATGAAACTATGGGATAAGGTAGCCGGAAACTATTTTAATTGTTCTTTTTTCTGCTCAGAATTGAAAATTGGATCATGCTTGAATTGTATGAGGAGTTTCCCGCTTTGAGCCGAGCTATAAGAGGGTGAATGAGGAGGTGAAATACAACAAATTAGTGAATTTTTATCTGTTTTGAAGCTATGTTTTGGAGGGATAAGGTAGCCGGAAACTATTTTAATTGTCTCTTTTTCTGCTCAGAATTGAAAATTGGATCATGCTGAATTGTATGAGGAGTTTCCCGCTTTGAGCCGAGCTATAAGAGGGTGAATGAGGAGTGAACCATACAACAAATTAGTGATTTTTATCTGTTTTGAGCTATGTTTGGAGGGATAAGGTAGCCGGAAACTATTTTAATTGTTCTTTTTTTCTGCTCAGAATTGACAATTGGATCATGCTTGAATTGTATGAGGAGTTTCCCGCTTTGAGTCGAGCTATAAGAGGGTGAATGAGGAGGTGAAATACAACAAATTAGTGATTTTTATCTGTTTTGAGCTATGTTTGGAGGGATAAGTAGCCGGAAACTATTTTAATTGTTCTTTTTTCTTGCTCAGAATTGACAATTGGATCATGCTTGAATTGTATGAGGAGTTTCCCGCTTTGAGTCGAGCTATAAGAGGGTGAATGAGGAGGTGAAATACAACAAATTAGGGATTTTTATTGTTTGAGCTATGTTTGGAGGGATAAGGTAGCCGGAAACTATTTTAATTGTTCTTTTTTCTGCTCAGAATTGACAATTGGATCATGCTTGATTGTATGAGGAGTTTCCCGCTTTGAGTCGAGCTATAAGAGGGTGAATGAGGGCTGGGAGGTGAAATACAACAAATTAGTGATTTTTTTTGTTTTATCTGTTTTGAGCTATGTTTGGAGGGATAAGGTAGCCGGAAACTATTTTAATTGTTCTTTTTTCTGCTCAGAATTGAAAATTGGATCATGCTTGAATTGTATGGAGGAGTTTCCCCGCTTTGAGCCGAGCTATAAGAGGGTGAATGAGGAGGTGAAATACAACAAATTAGTGATTTTTATCTGTTTTGAGCTATGTTTGGAGGGATAAGGTAGCCGGAAACTATTTTAATTGTTCTTTTTTCTGCTCAGAATTGAAAATTGGATCATGATTGAATTGTATGAGGAGTTTCCCGCTTTGAGTCGAGCTATAAGAGGGTGAAGGAGGAGGTGAAATACAACAAATTAGTGATTTTTATCTGTTTTGAGCTATGTTTGGAGGGATAAGGTAGCCGGAAACTATTTTAATGGTTCTTTTTTCTGCTCAGAATGACAATTGGATCATGCTTGAATTGTATGAGGAGTTTCCCGCTTTGAGTCGAGCTATAAGAGGTGGAATGAGGATGTGAAATACAACAAATTAGTGATTTTTATCTGTTTTGAGCTATGTTTGGAGGGATAAGGTAGCGGAAACTATTTTAATTGTTCTTTTTTTCTGCTCAGAATTGAAAATTGGATCATGCTTGAATTGTATGAGGAGTTTCCGCTTTGAGCCGAGCTATAAGAGGGTGAATGAGGAGGTGAAATACAACAAATTAGTGAATTTTTATCTGTTTTGAGCTATGTTTGGAGGGATAATGTAGCCGGAAACTATTTTAATTGTTCTTTTTTCTGCTTCAGAATTGACAATTGGATCATGCTTGAATTGTATGAGGAGTTTTCCCGCTTTGAGTCGAGCTATAAGTGGGTGAATGAGGAGGTGAAATACAACAAATTAGTGATTTTTATCTGTTTTGAGCTATGTTTGGAGGGATAAGGTAGCCGGAAACTATTTTAATTGTTCTTTTTTCTGCTCAGAATTGACAATTGGATCATGCTTGAATTGTATGAGGAGTTTCCCGCTTTGAGTCGAGCTATAAGAGGGTGAATTTTATCAGGAGGTGAAATACAACAAATTATTGATTTTTATCTGTTTTGAGCTATGTTTGGAGGGATAAGGTAGCCGGAAACTATTTTAATTGTTCTTTTTCTGCTCAGAATTGACAATTGGATCATGCTTGAATTGTATGAGGAGTTTCCCGCTTTGAGTCGAGCTATAAGAGGGTGAATGAGGAGGTGAAATACAACAAATTAGTGATTTTTATCTGTTTTGAGCTATGTTTGGAGGGATAAGGTAGCCGGAAACTATTTTAATTGTTCTTTTTTCTGCTCAGAATTGACAATTGAATCATGATTGAATTGTATGAGGAGTTTCTCGCTTTGAGTCGAGCTATAAGAGGGTGAATGAGGAGGTGAAATACAACAAATTAGTGATTTTTATCTGTTTTGAGCTATGTTTGGAGGGATAAGGTAGCCGGAAACTATTTTAATTGTTCTTTTCTCTGCTCAGAATTGACAATTGGATCATGCTTGAATTGTATGAGGAGTTTCCCGCTTTGAGTCGAGCTATAAGAGGGTGAATGAGGAGATGAAATACAACAAATTAGTGATTTTTATCTGTTTTGAGCTATGTTTGGAGGGATAAGGTAGCCGAAAACTATTTTAATTGTTCTTTTTTCTGCTCAGAATTGACAATTGGATCATGCTTGAATTGTATGAGGAGTTTCCCGCTTTGAGCCGAGCTATAAGAGGGTGAATGAGGAGGTGAAATACAACAAATTAGTGATTTTTATCTGTTTTGAGCTATGTTTGGAGGGATAAGGTAGCCGGAAACTATTTTAATTGTTCTTTTTTCTGCTGAGAATTGACAATTGGATCATGCTTGAATTGTATGAGGAGTTTCCCGCTTTGAGTCGAGCTATAATATGGTGAATGAGGGAGGTGAAATACAACAAATTAGTGATTTTTATCTGTTTTGAGCTATGTTTGGAGGGATAAGGTAGCCGGAAACTATTTTAATTGTTCTTTTTTCTGCTCAGAATTGACAATTGGATCATGCTTGAATTGTATGAGGAGTTTC
Organism: Prostheceraeus crozeri; assembly: GCA_907163375.1. Lineage (NCBI taxonomy): Eukaryota > Metazoa > Platyhelminthes > Polycladida > Euryleptidae > Prostheceraeus > Prostheceraeus crozeri. Next base: position 3,029 of record CAJQUW010004002.1, read on the forward strand.
CCGCTTTGAGTCGAGCTATAAGAGGGTGAATGAGGAGGTGAAATACAACAAATTAGTGATTTTTATCTGTTTTGAGCTATGTTTGGAGGGATAAGGTAGCCGGAAACTATTTTAATTGTTCTTTTTTCTGCTCAGAATTGAAAATTGGATCATGCTTGAATTGTATGAGGAGTTTCCTCCCGCTTTGAGTCGAGCTATAAGAGGGTGAATGAGGGAGGTGAAATACAACAAATTAGTGATTTTTATCTGTTTTGAGCTATGTTTGGAGGGATAAGGTAGCCGGAAACTATTTTAATTGTTCTTTTTTCTGCTCAGAATTGACAATTGGATCATGCTTGAATTGTATGAGGAGTTTCCCGCTTTGAGTCGAGCTATAAGAGGGTGAATGAGGAGGTGAAATACAACAAATTAGTGATTTTTATCTGTTTTGAGCTATGTTTGGAGGGATAAGGTAGCCGGAAACTATTTTAATTGTTCTTTTTTCTGCTCAGAATTGAAAATTGGATCATGCTTGAATTGTATGAGGAGTTTCCCGCTTTGAGCCGAGCTATAAGAGGGTGAATGAGGAGGTGAAATACAACAAATTAGTGATTTTTATCTGTTTTGAGCTATGTTTGGAGGGATAATGTAGCCGGAAACTATTTTAATTGTTCTTTTTTCTGCTCAGAATTGACAATTGGATCATGCTTGAATTGTATGAGGAGTTTCCCGCTTTGAGTCGAGCTATAAGAGGGTGAATGAGGAGGTGAAATACAACAAATTAGTGATTTTTATCTGTTTTGAGCTATGTTTGGAGGGATAAGGTAGCCGGAAACTATTTTAATTGTTCTTTTTTCTGCTCAGAATTGACAATTGGATCATGCTTGAATTGTATGAGGAGTTTCCCGCTTTGAGTCGAGCTATAAGAGGGTGAATGAGGAGGTGAAATACAACAAATTAGTGATTTTTATCTGTTTTGAGCTATGTTTGGAGGGATAAGGTAGCCGGAAACTATTGTAATTGTTCTTGTTTCTGCTCAGAATTGACAATTGGATCATGATTGAATTGTATGAGGAGTTTCCCGCTTTGAGTCGAGCTATAAGAGGGTGAATGAGGAGGTGAAATACAACAACTGATGGCCACGGAGGGTTGGAAATGTCCCTTTTCTGGTTTAGGAAGCTTATAATGGTGAATGGTCAAGTGTGACAGCGGATGAGAGTTCTTAGTGAAGGGAAGTGGGACAGCAGTCCTAATAACACTGTGTTGTCGACATCGCGCTGATAAGATGAACATTCACGAGGTTAGGACGTGTATGGCAGTTGTCGGTGCGATTTTGGCGACGCATTGGAGAAAATGTGACATGATTTGTTTTATGCAGAATTTGGGGGGAATGAATAGCTGAGATATCATGACTAATTTTTCTACTGTCAAAGCAGCTCTCTAGTTGCTGTTACACCTCTGGAGAGGATAGAAATGAAGAGAAATAGCTTTGAATGCGTTTACAATCTCGATTTTATCGTTAAAATATTTAAAAAACGTGATGTAAACGCCGATTTAAACAAATTTTTTTTATTGAGATTTGGCAAAATCTGATGAAAGTATGTGGCTAATCGAGGTCTGATGAGTATAGTAGCGAAGTTTCATCGAGCAAGTCCGCGTAATAACTGCGTATTAATCGTTTCACTAAGTGTTTCGTTGTTGGTTGCACTATCTGTTTTGAAAGTTTCATACGTCAGAAAAATTCTTTATTGAACATTTCTAGGAATATACTGAGTTTAAATTCATATTCCATGAAAAATTGTATAACTGATTTACTTTTAAGTAGTCAAACAAGAAACTTTTTTATCATATTACCAAACTGATAAAATTTGGTGATACTTTTTTTTCATAAGAAGTAGCTGCTTTTAAGTGATGTGAATTTGACCGTGATTGTTTTTTGTTTAACTATTAGACTAGTTTTAAAATTTCGCAGTTTCCATATTGTTGTTCGGATTTTATCCACACCCCTTTTATTTGCTCCTACAACATTCTTCTCTTTTGGCAATGATCGTCAAAAAGTTGTGTGAAATGCAACCAAAATTGAGTTTTGTGATCGCCGAATGTCCCACGCCTCCCAAAAATGTTGAGATCAGAAATAGTTTGGTTTACAGGAACGCCGGTTTTCTGGTTTTGATCGGGCAAAAAAAGTGTTGCGTTGGTGGTGTGGAAATAAAGTATGGGCACCAGTTTCGAGTATATAGAAATAGATGAGGGTTTCTTTCCAGGAGTTTAAAGGATTAGTGGTTATTCTGTAAGTGATGGTAGCTTTCTGGGATGCAGCTGATGCTCATCGAATTTCGGTGCCAGTCAGTAAAGTGTCCGCTTCTTTAGAGGAGACATGTGCTGTTGCTGGTCATTTCTAGGATGAGAAGCAGATGAAAGGATTAATGGAAACACGAAGATGTCGGATTTCATGCTGTCGCGATCGGGCGGTGCTTAATGTCCTGAGATGTGTTATGACTAAACGACACGTTCTCCGAATGTAGCTCTACAATAATTTTTGTTCCTAGCTAGTCAGTTGGCGCTGTACGTGATGGAGATATACGAAAAAAGATACATAATCATTATTTTATTGACCCAACTCTATTCTATTTTTCTTAGAAAGAAGCATTCGTATGAATCTTCAGAGGTTGTGCATGACCGTGGAAGAACTTGTTGTATGAGTGGCAATTCTGCCACAGCCTACAGAGGTTGTCAGTCTGCTGCGGTGGCCTGTTTTGACGGTAATGAAAATGTTGAGTTCTCTGATAATCATGTGAACAAGATTACAGTTAAAATGAGACTTTCCAGAGGGAATTGTGAAAGTAGTCCATATCCATTCCCAAAGTTTATCATTGTTGTAGTGACCAGCTTAGTAATGCCGAGTAGTAATTTGTAGTAGTAGTAAATGGCCTTGTACTGTATGAACCATAAATCCCATCCTCGTCGCCAAAATGTAGTGACCAGCTTAGTAATGCCGAGTAGTAATTTGTAGTAGTAGTAAATGGCCTTGTACTGTATGAACCATAAATCCCATAAGGTAAAATCCAGTCTGGGTAAAAAAATCCAGTCTAAGGTAAAATACAGTAGGGAGGGGATGCTGGTCGACAACAATGTGCTGGTTGATTTTCCTATAATCAACACAAAGTCTCCAATTGTTGTTGTACCAAAGGCAAACAACAAGATAAGACTTTGTGTTGATTATAGGAAAATCAACCAGCACATTGTTGTCGACCAGCATCCTCTCCCTACTGTTGATGAGATTTTTGCTAAATTGACTGGTGCAAAATATTTTTCCAAGTTAGACTTGAAAGCAGCTTACCATCAGCTAGAAATCAGAGAAGATTCTCGTGATTTTACTGCGTTTACCTCGCACGTAGGTCAGTTCAGGTACAAACGCTTGCCGTTCGGACTAGCAAATGCACCGTCGGCCTACATGAAAGTGATTTTTACCATCTTGAGAAACTGTCAAAATACTGTCAGCTATCTTGATGACATACTGATTTTTGGAAAATCACTTGAAGAACACGATGCCTGTCTCAAGTCAACCTTGGACCAATTACGCTCTTACGGCATGACTTTGAATGATGACAAGTGTGTCTACCGTAGGACAAGTGTGCCATTTTTGGGTCGAATGCTTGGACCTCAAGGAATCTCGCCTCTTCCAGAGACACTTGAAGCAATCATGGGTGCTCCAGTTCCTCATGACAAACAATCATTACGCTCTTTCATGGGTCTGATAAATTTTTACAGAAATTTTATTCCGAATGCTGCATCTATTTGCTCATCCTCATATGATTTGTTGCGCGAGAATGTAGCTTTTCAATGGACCGAACAGCACCAAAGTGAATTTCAAAATTTGAAAGACTGCTTGTCTGATTTTGTTCCACTGGCGTTCTTTGATTGCGACATTAGTACTCCAACATTTCTTACCACTGATGCATCTGGCTACGGCATTTCTGCTGTTTTGTCACAAAAGTGCACTACTACTGGCAAAGAGCGGCCTGTCTATTTCCTCAGCAGAAAGTTGTCAGACACTGAAAAGACTTATTCAGTCTCCGAGAAAGAATTTCTTGCTGTACTCTGGGGTACAGAGCGTCTTCACCAGTATTTGTACGGAAGACATTTTCTGATTCGGACAGATCACCAATGCTTAAAACAATTGCTTTCGAACTCCTTTGATGGTGGGTCTGCACCGTGCCGTGTTATTCGCTGGGCAGCAAAGTTGCTACAATATAACTTTGAAGTTCAGTATATTCCAGGAAAGCAAAATGTCGTTGCTGATGCTTTGTCACGAGTGCCGTCTCAAGAAAAAGACTCTATTATTGAACTCTTTTCTGTGTCATTAGGTCAAGTCAACAACAGTCCTATCTCATTGCAAGAGCTCACGAAGGCGACCACAGATGATGATGTTTTTCAAGAATTGATTGCTACGATAAATAATGGCTGGCCTCAGCGTGCTTCATTGCTACCATCTACTTTAGCAGGCTTTTGGAATGTGAGAATGGACTTGTCTGTGATCGATGGTGTAGTATGTCGTGGTGACAAGTTTGTTATTCCACCACTGCTTCGTGATCGGATTGTTTCAATTGCACATGAAGGTCACATGGGCATTTCTAAGTGTAAATCTCGCATACGTGAATTTTACTGGTGGCCCAATTTGAATTCGACTGTTGAATCACAATTGCGCTACTGTAGTTGTTGTCATGAACCAACTCGTGAATCTCCAGTGCAAGTACCGAATTACGTTAACAAACCTTGGCACCAGATTGCTATTGACATCAAAGGACCAAGCTATGATGAATCCCACAGACCATATTACATCATTGTTGTGATTGACTGTTACACTAAATTCATTTCTGCACGTGTATGTAGTTCTACAACTTCTGCAAAAGTGATCGAATTTTTGAGTAGCTTGTTTTCACTATTTGGTCAGTGTACTATGTTGACATCTGATAATGGACCACAGTTCATTTCCCACGAATTTTCTGAATTTTTACGAAACCGAGGTGTGATTCATAGGCGCTCTTCTGTCTATAACCCACAAAGTAATGGGGTTGTTGAACGAGTCAACAAAAATTTGAACAAATTGATCAATGCAATGTCTGTCGTAAGTGCCTGTAAATTGCAACTAAGTATTGACAACTATGTACAAAATTATAATGCAACCATACATTCTTCAACTAACAAAATGCCTTCAGAATTAATGATTGTGTATAAAGTGAAGACTAACTTGAACATTATTGTACCAAATGACGATGCCAACACAAAGGCGGGCCAGAACTTACGTCTGAAAAGTGAAGCAAATGCTCAATATCCGAATGAACGCAGACGACCACGTAGTACGAACATTTTTCAAGTGGGTCAATATGTCGTGACGAAAAAGGGGCAAACAAGGAAATTAACAAGGCAAGTCGGCCCTTTTACTTTCAAGATGAACGACGGCTTCTGCATCAACACAAGAAACATTTTACGTAAAGCAGAGCCTCTAGACAGTGACTTTGAAGTGCCATTCATACCAAAATCAGAGACTTCTACAGAACGGCTTGATGAAAGTGCCGATTTACCTTTTGACAATTTACTGACATTACCGAGTTCTGAACCTTCACCACGTCGTTCAACTCGGGAGCGACGTCGACCGTCGTATCTTCGTGATTACTGTACCAAGTAATCAATGTTACTCTGTTAATTTTTTTTGTAATCAGATTTCTAAAAGCGATGGTTGTAGTGAAGCCAACTTTGTAAATATAGGCTGGACTGAGTTGTTTTCTTCGCACGCATATTTGTAGATACAGTTCTTTTTATATCCCCTGTAAGTTGAATCCTTTCCGATAAAGGAGGGAAAATGTCGTATCTGAAATTGCAGCTTGTTTTAATTTGATACATTTTAAATGCCTGGAGTACCAGCTGTTGTTACCTAGGATACTTTAAAATTCATAATTTTGTATCTTATCGCTCAGGTCCTACTGTACGGCATGATGTACTTATCACAGACCGGAGATCCTTGCAATTTGCAGTAATACTGACAAAATATGTGTAACTTGTAGAAATTTGTAGGTTCGTAACAATTTTCGTCGCCAAAATGTAGTGACCAGCTTAGTAATGCCGAGTAGTAATTTGTAGTAGTAGTAAATGGCCTTGTACTGTATGAACCATAAATCCCATAAGGTAAAATCCAGTCTATTGTAAATGTAAAAGTTAAAATGTATTGAAGTCAGATAAGGATAAGTACATCATGCCGTACAGTAGGACCTGAGCGATAAGATACAAAATTATGAATTTTAAAGTATCCTAGGTAACAACAGCTGGTACTCCAGGCATTTAAAATGTATCAAATTAAAACAAGCTGCAATTTCAGATACGACAATTGTCTTGATCAACAAGCGTGGATACTATAGTAAAATAGCTAGGATACAGGCGCGTCGACAGAAAAAATGTTCGGGGGAGGGGAACCAAAGTTTTCGTGATATAGTAACGTAGCCTAATTGCCTACGTAATAGCGCAAGTGAAGCAGCTGAATGTTACGTTGTCGCATCATTTTGCCGCAAGATTTTTATCATTATACAGAAAATAATCATATCTTCTCAAACTTTGTATGATGATTATGCAATTAGATTATAGTTACAATTATGATGTAAAATATTTACTTGATCACATTTTAGACATCATGAGTTAGTTCCTAGCTCTATAGAATAGCGCAAGCCACGCAAGCTGACACAGATGCGCTCTGATCGCGTAAGATGTGCGGCAATTTGAAAGCCACGGATTTCCAAGAAACATTTCCTTCTCGGAGGTTCCAAGTCGGAGCTTTCTATTCGTTATTGTAAGTTAGCATTACCACGCACTTCCAGCTTCTTCAAGAGAAGTTCATAATGCACTTGAAGTCTTGTGCACTACGCTTGACCTTCGAGGAGGTTGTGATTCAGACTTCAAAGCGTTTGTCGCATAAAGAAAAATTTGTCAGTTTGCTTGACGCTGGCCGTGTCTAGTCCACATTGGATAGTTTTGTGTCACGTCAATAGACTTGGTTAATGAACCCCAGAACATTTAGAAGACAAATATTGATTTTTGTAAAAACTGAGAAACTAATTCTTTAATCTCGTTATTAATGTATATTTTCTTGTAATAGTATACAGAACATACAACCATAGAGTAAGTATGTTAGGTAGAGTGGCAACTCCGCATTCATTAAATCCACAATGTGTATATAGTTTCGATTTTATTAAATGAACTAGAGGGAGATACAATCAGAACTGTTACAAAATGTGAGATACCGGTATGCACATTTATGCAGTTTTGAAGAAAATACAACGGAATTGACTGATCATGATAGCAAAGCAGAATGAAATGATAGTGTTTTACAGATTGTCCGTGTCATGATAGCTATGGAAAGGTAATATTAGCAACTCGATGACTTGCTATTGCTTTCATAAAAAAGAAATATGAAATTTCAGCCAAGAAAGCACAATAGGATGTCGACTTTTTCATGAGGACTTCCATTATAAAACGGATCATGAAATTCCCTTGATAATCAGCTTCATTTCCGCTTAGTTAGGATGCTTATTAGCAAATATTCATTCCTTTTGATATCCAACTTGTTTCATACTACTTATATAGGAGCGTCATCTTGTTAGTATATAAATCGGCAAAATTTTTTGAACCACGGGAACGTATTCTCCGAAAGAAACTGAATCTTATCATATAAAAATTTTCACTGTATATAGATACTTTTTGAGTCGACACTGTACCTATATATCCCTACTCTATGCATACAACAGTGATCGACGCACGAGCATGGGACTGAAACTGTTTAATCAACTTATCCTTGATCCCTTGATCACTTTTTGAACCTCGAATACCACTCAAAGACGGAAGTACGAGAAAGACAATCTGAGTCGTAGGCCTGACGAAGCATGTCAGGAGTTTCGGTAGCTGTCTTGTTCAACTTAACACAAAATTTGATGCACGCTCGCTGTTCTGTTTTATCTGTCATGATCGCTGATGTTGCAAATGATCAGTTTATAATACCTTGCTGTCAACCTGAAGATGACATCAAATCACGAATTCGATTTTCCTACACTTCAAGCATACTGAATAGATATCTATGAAGAAAACAATAGCTATCGAAGTCAGTAACATAGATAAAGCAGGCGGAGTCCGGGAACTTTCCAATCAACCCACGTAAATTGATAAACATTAAAGGGGATCGGGAAAATGTAGAAGCTAAAAAAAGAGCATGTATAAATATATATACAAAGTTATAAAATGTGAGATGATGGAACTAAAATAAATAAATAAGCAAATTTAAAAAGTCCCATCCCAGGCGCGGTTCAGAGTATGGAATTCCCGATTCCCTCCACCCCTCTGCTTGGTATGCCAAACCTCCCTACAGATTCTTTTAGAATAATTGCATTCCCTATCTCCCCTCCTCGCCCCATCCCAGTCAATGTAGTGTCCCAGCTGATGGACGTTCTGCGCAACCTCGTCGGCAAAAATCTTTCAATGAATGCCGGATACGAAGAATGACTCAAATAACAATTCGTTCGTCGTATTCTTGCCATCAGTTTAATGTTTAATTTGCATCACGAAGAAAGATAGACACTGCATTCTCAAAATCGAAGCACTTTCAATAATCTTCCCGCTGTGAAAAATGTAAATATAGCTAGAATGAATAGGCTTCAAATTTCATTCCATAATGAAAGTTCGCTGAGTTTCGAATCCAGTTGTAGAGCAAAATAAGAAGAATAATAATATACTTTACTTGCTCCACTTAAACATTCGGCGAACGCTTACATAACATGAGAACTATACAAACCGCCGGTAAAATCTGACAGAAAAGCATGTTTAAAGAGAAACAGTAGGAAGTAAGAGACAGGAAGAGTTCTAGCAAACCGAATAGACGACGAACTATATCGTTTCGTGCTCGCAAGTGGAAGCCTAACAAAAATTCCTCCTAAGCGGGAAGATGCACTTAAATATACTTACACTGGCAATCAACAACTTAACCAGAAAAGAAGCAGCGCATTGATAGACCGCTTTCAGTCTCGGAAATTGCCTTTATTGATCCATACAGTACTTTATATTAGAAAACATATTTTACGAAGTACAAAGCGATAATGTCAGCATACTAGTGTTTGAAAGCCTATGTTCCATTCAATCGCCGAGAACACTTTCACTCATGGAACCCACTTTCCAAACTACGGGATCAATTATTGTGCCGCATGACCCTCTTTGAGAAACTCTGCTCTATGCAGAAATGGGTTTGATCAAGACATTATAGCGTATTGAATTTTTTGAATGTGCATTTGAATAGTTCGTCTTGCAAGTTCGTCTGAAATAAAAGTTTAGGTTAACCAGATCATGAACTGATATCTCGTTTTTACAATAGCAGAGCCGTTAGTGCGTGAGTCAGCATTGACTGCGAGGTGTAGACGCAAATTGGTCGATTGGATGCTGTCGATTTCATTGTCAATGCACAGGGAAGAATCAGCTTTGTGAGAAGCGATCGGATTGTCTTTTCATAGAATAAAAACTGTCACAGCTGTCATTTGGCGATTTGCTTTATTGTCTGGTGATTATTACTGGTTGAAACAGTGGCTGTCTGCAGCGCTATATTTGGTGCATAATTAAAAAATCTCTGTGATTCCCTTATATTGTCGTGACGTGACCATGAATACCAAAATATTCTGACTTTCACTGCTGAACCGATCATCTGTCGTTCGATTAATTCACTGTCCCAGGGAGAACCGCGAGAGTTCATGAAAGTATTCAGAGTCCGGAGGGCTGTAAAAGGTAAAACAACGCTATCAAAATCATCTCAGTCGTAGGCATATTATCGCGTGATGTTGACTCAAGGGTGTGATCTAGTTTTCTGTAGGGAGCTTGCAAGACAGCTGGTGGCTAGATAAAGGTAAGCGAAGCGTCCGTACTGCTGATGATTTCAATAAGCGATTATATTCATACGCAAGTCTATCTTCAAGTTTCAATAAATGATGAAGCGATTTCTCATTTGCTTCATCTTCAAAATGATCTGCTCAAATTCGTGCTTTTCTTGCTTATTCCTTCCATGTATTTCCAAAATGTTTGTGTTTTGAAAATGAAAATAATTTCTTCCCTTTCCCTGAAGGCGTTGAGCTCCCTAAGATACTGTGACATTTTCAGGTTGATGATTCTTGTTACTAGAGTCAAAGCACAGTCAAAGTAAATATCATCACGACAGAAGAAGACATCTAGCCAAAGCTCCTACCAATATCTGCAGAAAGCGGGGTAGAGCTAAACTGAAGTTCTGTAGCAAAATATCGACAACACAGGAAAACCCGGGAGATCTGGGAATTCTAATTGGTCCCTGAAAACCCTTGAAAATGGCCATGACCCCAGGAAATTTTGAGTTATCCCTGAGTAGTTACAAAGGAAATATGCCCAGTTGGGTAAATCGAAAAGCATTGCATTTAAGAGTGCTACATAATGACAATAAATTGTTAATAATGACTGAGTATAAGCATTGAATGTGTTGTCTGCAATTATTTTCCAGGATATTGCAATAGTCCTCACAAAACTGACATGATGTCTATTGCGTGTCTTCTACTAGATTTTGCCGCAATTTTGATTGCTTCAGTGGCTCAGTTTCAATAGCATTTCTTTCGGATAAATGACCTCCTGGGTCAGAAAAATTGAATTGTTGATGTTCATATACGTCTGCGTAGTCCTGATTCTAGAATTGGAAAACTGCTTTACGCAATTTACTGAAATGAAGAGTAAATGCCTGCTTAATTTGCAAAATGCATGAAATTGAGTCTGTCATGGTCGTGTAATAAACATTTTACTTGAACAAGCATAATTTACGCATTATAAGTCTAGAATTTTGAGTATAATCCAATTACGCTAGGTTAAATATGTAGCAGCTGATCTCCAATTTAATAATACGGGCATGGACATCGATGAAAGAGTTTCTCAGCACTCACTTCACTTCACTTCTCGTTTTACGTCCTTGTCCCATTGCTTGAGGTTGGACGGAGTTTGATGGCTCACTTCCACTGGTCCCGATCTTGGGCAAGGTGCTCGCTGAATTTGAGGGCATCCAGGTCTTCTTGAACGCAGTTTCGCCATGATTTCTTTGGTCTTCCAACTGGGCACCTTCATGGATTCCACTCTCCCGATGACCTTCTCTTCCGCTCTCCTGACATGACCAAACCATCGAAGCCTCCTCTGTTGAATTCGGTTTCTCAGGTGTGCCAGCCCGCACATTCCCATTACATCGTCATTAGTGACCCGGTCTCTCCATTTGATCTTCATCATGTAGCGCAGCATCCTCTGGTCACACACTTCAAGTCGGTTTCTTTGTTGCTGAGTCAACGGCCAGGTTTCCGCTCCGTGTGATAGTACTGATCGCACACACGTTTCGTACACTTTCGCTCTACACATCACTGGGATGTCTTTATTGCACAGCAGGCTGCTAAGATCCCTCCCCATATGTTTCTAAAGAATTCATAAAGAGTTTCTCAGCACCATAGCAAACAGAGAAGGGTTGTTAATCAATTAGACAGTTGACTTTTGATACTTATCAGTCAACAGTTGTAGAACAAATTTGATACCACGGGAAAGAAAATATTGCTGCAACCCTGGAAAACCCTTCAAACCCCAGGAAAATGAAAATCTGCTGACACCTTTTGCAGGTCTTCACCCACCTTCGCACCAAATTTCTTTAAAATTCATGCAATACTCTTTCCTAAATAGTCTTCACAGCATGATACAATTTATCAACTTTCAAATTATCAAACAAACAATTAAGCAAAGTTTCCACGCACATTTGCGGAAAACGCAATAGAGGCAAACTTAAGCTCTACAGTACCTCACTCATCTTCACACAAAGTTTCGTAATGATTCATGCAGTACTCTGTCCTAAACAGACTGCAATTTTGAAAACCTGGCCAACACAGCGCAATTCACGCAATTTCAAACACTCATCGAGGCACAATTCCTACGCATCTTTGCGGAAAACGCAATAGAGGGAAACTTCAGCTCTACAGTGATTCATTCACCTTCACACAGAGTTTTGTCAAAATCCATTGCAATTTTCTGTCCTACAGAGCCTTTACAATTTTGGAAACATGCCCTTCTCAACGACAATTTCAAATTTTCAAACATAACGAACTACAACTCCTACGCATCTTTGCTAAAAAACGCAATAGAGGCAAACTTAAGATCTACAGTACCTCACTCATCTTGACACAAAGTTTCGTCATGATCATTTCAGTACTGATCTATTCTGATTTCAGTACTGATCATTTCAGTACTCTGCCCTACACAGACTTTGCAATTTTGAAAACTTGGTCTGCTCAACGACTCGTGTGTATAAGAATTTGAAGTTGTCGTTGAGTAGGCCACATTTTCAAATTTGTAAAGACTTTGTATGACAGAGTATTGCATGGATCACGATGAAACTTTATGTAAAAGTGAGTGAGGTAATGTAGAGCTTAGGTTTAGTTCTTTTCCGTTTTCCGCAAAGATGCGTAGAAGTTGTGGCTAGATGTGCGTTTGAAAATTTGAAAGTTGATGAATTTTGTCATATTGTGAAGACTTTGTATGGCAGAGAATTACATGGATTTTGATGAAAATTGGTATCAAGGTGAGTAAGGACCTGTATAACTTAGGTTTGGCTCTATTGCGTTTTCTGCGGAGATTAGTAGGAGCTTTGGCTAGATGTGTTATTTTTCCGGAACGTTATTTGTTTTGGGTCTATAGAAAAAATCATTAAACCAGTTTCACGATCTTCGTTAAATTTGATGAAAATTTTGGATTATGACTGGCCCGCATGCACAACCCAGTCGTGACTAAGGTCAGACACTTATGTTTGAAAATTTGGTCTACATGTGAAAGCAATAATTGTGACGAACTTCAATAATTTCTCGATTTACACGAAATTGAATGCATCAGCAATCTAATAGTAATTCAAATAATTCATAGATTGACTTGAGCAAGAAAAACTTAGAAAATAATTGGAAAAAGATTCATAAGTGCTGCAATCCAGTGTCAGTTTCTTACCATATCATTAAGTTCATATTTCAATTTTTAAGCAACTTTTTAAAATCAATTCAATTTTCCATATTTTGAATATAATGAAGGATTTTAATGCTTATGCACGGATTTCGAACAACTATGCTTTTATGGATACCTGCCTCGGATGATTGGCGACAGCCATGAAAGTGCTTAGGTATATAACTCATTTTGCTTTAACTTGCATGTCCTTAACCTAAAATCGTTCTGAAAGAGGTCGGCTTGCACCGTGTGTTCTTCTTTCTTTACTGGCGCAGGCAACCCTGAAGTGACCTCACCCACACATACACTTTACATGTGAATTTTCAGTAATCAGGGGTCTAAAGCATGGTTGGAATAAATAGTATGAAAATTAAATTTGATAATTCCGATTTCGAATATTTTCTTCCTTTCGGAATTCCGATGTTTTCTTTCAATCATGCGTTCACTTCTAATTTGATAATTTCATGTAGCATGAAAAGGTGTTGAATCAGACCATTTTTAAAGTAGTACTTCACTTATTTAACTTAGCTACTAAATTTGCTTTACTTGGTTTTTAGCTCATGGAAATTGGAATTAAGAATTCGCACACAGATTCATTCCTCAGTGGCGTTGTTGAAGGTAATATTTTGTAAATTGAATGACTACAATATTATTTCACTCACATTAATCACATTCAAGGATTTTATGGAAGACCGTGGACGGACGAGGAAAGGCGGACACTCTTCCGATGGTGAGCATAATCTTGATACCTTTCAACTTCGTATTAAATTCAACTTATCTAATTTCTTGTGTGTTGGATTACATAAAATGACATAGTAGGCCTATTTAGTGTCTAAACACGTTGTAACATGCTTTAAAATATATCTATCTTTACTGTATTCACATTTTGTAGCATTAAAGTTAATGGTGGCACAATGACTAGGTGCTTGGCCTAGCGATCTTTTGGTTCAGAAATCGAGCTCCAAATGTGTCATTGAAAGTCCACAGGAGGGGCATCCGAACTAAAAGGTCACAACGCTACATATTAAAGTCTGACAATGTCAGCACCATACAAGGTCCCAGTGTGGGGAGTAGTGCCGTTAAACCATCATTTTTTAATTTAGAGTTACACGCACAAACACAATACAGCATGAATTTAAGAAACCGCGGTAGAATTCTAGATTTTCTCGCAAAAGCAATTATGCTAGCAAAAAGTCAACCAAGGTCACATTGTAGCATACAGTAAGTGTTCATATGAAACACTTTTAAGCATAGGCAGGCATCCTCTTATTGCAAAGGAATTATTTTGGCACAAATATTTCACACTTATTGATGTGGAGTTGTGTAAATTACATGTGCCGGAAGCATTATTTTTCATCTGTCTTGAAATAAAGTCTGATACTCATGACAATCAGATGAGACTATGAATAGCAAGCTATTTGAAAGTGAGGAAGCGTTTTCATGGCCGAAGATAGTAGAAGTTGTTACGACTGTAAACTCCTGTGAACTTTGGAAGCTTAAGATATCTATGATGAGTACAAATAATTCTGTGGTAGCTCCTTTCTTCTTATGTATAGAAATTGTTCGATATCTTCATTGTGGACAAATTAGTCTACAGTCGTTTCCAAAAGTTTAACATGCGAAGATTAGGAGGCTTTCAGTCTTTGAATATTACGTAGTCTTTGTTCATGACTGTTGCTAATCGTCAGAGGTGACTCTCCTCATTGAAATGCCTATATATTACAAATTCCATGTAATATTTCAAGAGAATTTAACATGAATTGTATAGCAGTTGAGCATAAATTCTCTTCATCTACTGCAACTGTAACTGTCACCATTATGCTACTTACGGAGACCTGTTAGATTTTATTGAAATATTATTACTTAATTTTAAAAAAATATATCCTCATGTCGCAGTAACAAGTAATATTGTAAGAGAAATTAGCTGCATGTAGACATAATTCGAAAACAAAATGTATCATGTCATATCTTTCAAAATATTTTTTGATGTCTATTGATACAAAAAAATCATTCTTCTAATTTAGGATGTCCGAGATGGATCTCGCTGTGTACATGTACGCGCCAAAAGATGATATGAAACATCGCACTTACTGGCGTGATCTTTACACAGAAGTGGAAGCGACACAGCTTCGCGCGATAATCGGAGACGCACGCAAATTCGGCATTGATTTTGTTTATGCGATTTCACCAGGTTTGTCCATTTCCTTCTCCTCTCAATCGGACCGGGAAGCACTTATGGTGAGTCTTACGTTGATGCAAAAAAATGTTGTATTAGAGTTATATCATTCAATGTTACTCTTCCAAATTCCTTGAAGCGTACTGAATGATTTCATCCGACAACGTATGTAGCTGTGTTTTCTTAATAATTGCATGGTAACGATTCAATAAGGTATCAACGTAATTATTTTTTTGAATTGTAGCCGCAATAGTATATTAAAACTGTAGCTCTTTAGTGCGACTACTATTGAAAAGTTCCATTCGGCTCATGACAATCAGGCATTTTTGCAAAATTTTGCTTCTTACATATCTGGTATTTATAGATATTGAAATGTCTTTTGGCCCTGCTTATTGTTAAAAATTCATCCGGCAGGAAATTAAACTGATAGATTAAAAAAGTGAAGTACAAGATGCGGTGATAGTGCTTAACGCTTATGTGTAGGTAAGGTTGTGAGCATTATTGTATAGATGTACAGTTAATGACCATCAAACCCATCAAGCAAATATTCATGATATCAAAGGACTTAATTTATTAACCCTATGCATGATAATGCCTAACAATTTTGCTTGTTTGGACGATTTTAGTCGAAGTCGGAGTCATTTTTTAGTACAGAACTTCGGGTTAATTTACAATACTCCGAGAACTCCGACTCCACTTCCTTGCTAAAAACTAGAAAGATCTGGATACTACTTATAGCGCATCAAAGGGCGTAAAACGTGAAGAAGTAAAATTCTATGCTTCAAAAGCAAAAATGGATATCTAGCAAATCCTACTTTCCCACCCTCTTAACACTGTAAAGGAGACTATAGAAATATGAAAATTTGAGCTTTGGAACATATATACGAAATTTGAATCCGTGAATGTGTATGAAAATAAGTCGGACAGCAAGTAAGCATGCATTTATTTAACTAGAAAAGACTCTCAGAAAGGACTCAGAAAAGGAAATTTTTATTTCAAATTTACTTAGTTTTCCTAAAGCTTAATCACAATAAAAGTTCAATCAACTAACTATAAATGAACAATGCAGACTATCCAAAGTGTGTAATGAGTAAAAAAAATCAATTTTTGATACTTTGTTGATTATTTACACTTCCGTAGCATTAGGTAGATAATTCTTTGACATTTCGTTTCAGGCGAAGTTCGAACAAGTGGTCACATTGGGTTGCACTGGGTTTGCTTTGCTTTTTGACGACATCAATCCGGAGTTGAATGCTGAAGATGCGGAGGCCTTCCATTCCGCTGGACATGCTCAAGCGGATTTAACGTCTGACATGTTTCGAAGACTGAACAGTCCAAAGCCATTTCTATTCTGCCCCACAGAATATTGCAGTGTGAGAGCCAGGCCTACAATCAGCGAATCAAGTTATCTGCTGGTAAGAAAATAGACACTGAAAACCCTCCACATTCGTCCCTCTAATGTCTCCTGATAACATAATCGCTCGACTTAATCCACCCCACTAACTTTTAGTCCCCATTCACATTACATTTTTCTCTTGATTTCGTCTCTTCTTAGAGTCTTTTCTTACAGGCATTGAGTGATTTAGATCGTCATCCCGCTTGACTTTCCCGATCATTCAACCGTCTTTAAAGAGTTCGAGAGTCAGCACTCGTTTTATAAAGTATCAGGCGCGAAATGTAAGCGACAACGGTGTGATGTCAGATACTCAGGATGGGAGCAACGTCCTAGAGTAGGAATTGATCCCTACTCTGTGGAAATATCTTGTAGGAAGATGCTCGAATAAACAAACGAGATCAAGGAAGAATTTTAAAAGTTCGTTTGCCAATTGTTTCCACCATCAACGAGTTTTGCTCAAAATATTGCAATTAAGCAACAGATTTGGCTGTTAGTGCATATCAATTCAAGAAATCTGTGCTTGAATAAAGACGCCTCTAATCGCAAGTGTTACAGGAAGGAAGTTATGTTTATCTCGCCCTGTAGAACTCTCCAACAATTTAGCATGAGCGACGTGGATGAAGCCTGAGATATTTTGGTCATTCTGTAACTAAGTTTATACTACGATTATCACCTGTTTCGTTGAACTTGTTAAGCAAGGAGTAGTCACCTTCGTTGTGCTTCTCGAATTTCTTATATTTTGTTGTATGTATAATGTATAATGCTGTAGATATTTTGTTTCATGACAAATCAGCAACATTTTAAAGATGACTTGTACTTGCTTAATTTCATTACTTGCAGCCCATGATTTCCGTAATTCTTTTCGTTGCATACGGATGTGCAACAAAATTTTAATCCGCTTAAAGTAGTTTCTGGCCGTCCAGGAAGCTCTGTTGATTTTCTGTGGGGAGAAATAAATATAAATATATGTTTGGCATTTTTTAGCCCGTTAACAAAGGTTTTATCAAAACTCGGGCGACCTACAATCAACCATTCTCAATTAATTTTCTCATTAGCTTACGTGTGATTTTTTTGCTATATCAATCTTTTGAGAACCTTGCGAATTCTTGGTTATTTAACACTTTTAGCAGAATTGGTATATATTTATATGTTGCTGAAATGATCGTTGAGTAGTATGGAATAGAAGTAATTCCAAAGCAATTATCAGAAAATTATTCTGAAGTAATTGGACGAAATGATGGAGTTAATAAGAAGTTAATGCATATTTTAGCTTAAATAATGTTTGCATCAATTTGTTTTATCTTTTCAATTCTCGACTTGGTTGACACAATGCATGACCTACATTAGAGAAGCCATATTAAATGACATAAGCGCAAATAATTTCATGTATGAAAGTACATAGAATGATATTCGAATTTGTCATAATCATCCTAAATGATATCATCTCTATAGTGATTGATGATTAATCTGTTCAACTTATTGATGATCAGCTACATTTGATCTGCATATTTCTACATTTATGTCGGAAAACCTATATGCATGTATCTTAGACCTTGTAGAATTTGAAATACAAATGTTATCTGGCAACTCTGGTTTGGTAGCTTTGCGTTAACTTTCGAATTAGGATTTAGATAGTTGGAAAATTTCCACAGTATGAAATGCTAGATATCTATCTTAATTATCATGTAAATTAAGTTGTTTTACTCTTGCTAGTTTCAGGTTGTATCACAATTTCAAAAGACGTTCATTTCCGCGTCGCACCCTGTACTATAAATAAAGGTATTTGTTTGTTCTCGCGTGAATGGAGAGCTTGTCTAGCTGACTAGTATGACAATCCTACTTAAACGAGTTACAGTCTGGAAGATGGGGCGTTAGCTACCATTTGGACTTAATTTGGGTTATATGTGCATGCATGTGTATGATTACTGAATCATTCGAAGTAATGCTGTCACACGAGATCCTTCGTCTTGTCTGGAAATCTTAAGTGTAGGTGTATACTCGAATTAGTTTCTATGCAGAGATGATACATCTGCTGGAGTAAAGCTTAATCTGTTGCGAAAAATGCTTCATTACGATGACAGTGATACAGGGATCGCAATTTTCCGTCTCTTCTGTTTTTTTTTGCGAAATTAGTGTACTTTAAATATTTCAAATTTATGCATTCAAACCCCAGTTTTTCCCGATTTTCCGGTTTTTTCTTGGGTGAATTGCGATCCCTGCAGTGATGTTTCTTTCGTGCCATTACAACATAAAATTTGAAACACATTTTCATGATACTACTAAGTCTGATACTATCATGTTCGATAACAATTGAGCAATCAATGTATCGCTTGTTTGCTTACTATTTCATAATTTTGATGTAATGGTCATATTTCCGTAAGCAGTTCATATGAGGCTCCTGAATGCTCATGAGCAGCTCTGACAGCAAATACATTATGCATATTTGTATCTACAATCATTTTCTAACTCATCACCATAGCTCAAAACTGTTTTATGGAATGCTCCATCTATGAAGATAAAGCAATTTATTTGACAGTCATTAATTCAAGTATTGACTAAAGGCTTGTTCAGTTGATACATTCATTCATCGGCATACTGTGACTCATAGCACTACACATCGCAATAAACTTGAGCATTTACAGTACATTCAGATACATGTTGCCATGAATATTTCTGTTTGTATATGCGTCACTGATCCTTAATACTCACTTGGAGCTTCACTTACTCTCGTTTTGTTTTCCGTGACACAGTGGTTTTGTGTCGAGCCCCGAAAGTGCCATTGGAAGTCGCAAGGAAGGGCATGCGGGCTCGAAGGTGACAACGCTCCAAATGAAAGTCTTACTATATCAGTACCGTCCAAGCCCCAGTATGGGGGAGTAGTGACGCTAAACCATCATCATCAGTCATGGTCCTAGAAATATCAGGGGTGGTCGCGACCGGATATATCTGTAGCACATTAAAACACAAGACTTATCAAATAGGATGACTCATCGATTTATAGTTGGATTATTTGTTAGTACGTTTGTTGCTTGAGAATCATGACCAGATATCCAAACGACTTAATGATGCTATTTGAAACCGCGATTTGCAGCCTGACTGCGACTGCAATCTAATTGTGCATTCGTCGCGTAATCTCTAAAGCGATAAAATGTAACGGTGTTTATAAACTCATTAGTCAGTTCTATATTATCAATAAAATCAATGAGGATTTGACTTAACAATAAAGACTCGTTTGACAGACATAGTTCACTCAAAAAATAATCCATCAGCGATATGCGCATTAGACCATTGATTTCAAAAGTTCAGTTAATAATTGTGTGAAGTACTGTCAGTGCTAATTCTCCTGTACATAGTCAGGGGATTCACAGAATATCATAGTCAGGCCACTGTACTAGAGTCTCCTGTGAAACGTGTCTGCATCGAATCCGTCCTTATATCGAATTCAGAAAGCTATAGTGATAGGCTTATAGTGATCATTTTTTGTGGAATATAGAAAGAGATACATTGTAAGTGAAAATAAAGAAAAAACAATTTTTACTAAATTGCAGAAGTCAAAATCGTCAAGTTGTTGGATAGCTCAGTTGAAAATGCGACCAAACAGTTATGTGTACGTTTTGCTCGGGAGAAACATACGGGATAGCTTTTATCCTTCTTATGAGCAGCAATTTCATAAAAGAGGATGAAGTTTGACAGTTACGAAAATATCGTCCAAATGGTAACGTCTTCTTACAAGAATATTGTCAAAGCTATTTGCACATGACTAGCATATGATTTTTTCTCACGTTTTCCTATCTTCAGTATTATGTTACAACACGTTGAGTAGAGCCTGCAAAATAATTGTGACATGCAGTAACCAGGGATATGGAGTCGGAGTCCCGGAGTCCTATCATTTTTGCTGGAGTCGGAGTCCTATCAAATGATAGGACTCCGGACTCCGACCTATAACTAGACCCGAAATATAATACAAACAAATTATTTATCCTCGTACATAGCTGTCACTGTCTTGATGTCAACTTTCTCCGTCAAACAAAAGTACAGAGACACTGCTGCATGCAAAGCTTGTAATAGTTAGCCGTGATAATGAAAAAAGGATTGTCTTTTCACTCGGTGATTTAGTAAAGAAGACAAGCCTTCCTAGCCTCGATCACACGTACGCACCAGAGGTCACGTCAGAGACAAAAATGAAATACTAGTTTGTCTGAGAACATTACCTCCTACCCAAACGTTAATCTTGTGTGATGGCTCCTCCAAAGCGCATATTAAAATCGAAAGTGTACTCATATTTTTTGAAGAAGGATTGGGATTTTCCTGCCTGGCAGAGACTGGAGAAAAACCGTGTGAAGCACACATCAACAAGATGGGAGGAGCCGAGTCGCATGCATCTAACTTAAAGCGACATTTGATAAACTTTCATCGAAAGTGATTGATAATTGATACATTAATGATCACTAAAGATAGGTTCAGGTAAGCCTATAATGATCTATGATGTAGGTCACCAGTTTTTTTTTAAAAAAAAAACTAGGCTATTATATATACTTGCCACCCACAGTCGAAGTCCTATCAAAATGATAGGACTCCGCATCCCTGGCAGTAACATTGATGAGTGGTATACACTCTCCACACTTCATCATGGTTTAGACAGTTTCGCAATATTTCAATTAGTATAAGCGCCTTGAACATCGAGTTTCGATTTCTTTGTAAAGTTGTGTCCGCGTTTAACAAGAACTCCAAGCTACATCTAATCATGTTCAACAAAAGTAAAAAGAAATGAGACACCAACATCCCTACTTTTCTTATGGAAAATAATGCCTTCAGTTTTCACATCATTTGAAACAAATGAATTTGATAGTGCCCAATTTTTGAAATATTCATATTCAGCACTGATGGAAGAAATACACTGCGATACAATTTTTTATGTGTTGGACAATTTTCATGAATATCATCGGTATACTGAGCTACGTCTGTACTATTATCGGACACATGCATCAAATCGTTGCAACATAAGTGGCCAGTAATGACTGTTGAGGAGCACCACTGGCAGCGAGAGAAAAAGAGCTGTAACAATCTTCAAATTTGACACAGTGAGAGCTAGCGATACAATCCATTCTTGTTCTTAACATTCTTTCTCTTCTATATTGTGAGACCTATTACTAACATAATTTTATGAAATGTTTGCACAACTCGAATGTTTGTCATTTTATGATGGTTCAAATGCATATATTGGTGACATTCTCACAAATTACTTTGCCACGTAAAAGCACCGTGTTCGTGTTCCGTGTAGCGCCATCGCCGCAAGAATCGAAGTAATTGTTGTAATTACATGTTAATGAAAAATAACTGCTTCTCCTCGCATCTTGACACGCAATGAAGAAGATTCCACCGATGCTTCAGCTTTTCGCATTATTCATATGGCAGCTTAATGACATTACACGACATTTATCGGTGGTGATTATCTATCAATTGGTCGTCCAATCCATAGATACTTCCTGTACGGAAATCTGTGGGCTACGCGGAAATTTTCCAGTGGCAATTGGAAGCGCTGCATGTAAGGCATTTCAGCCGTCAATGACGGTCTTCAGGCGCATAAATTTCAGTGCTTAGAGCATTGAAAAAAATTAAAGTGGGTTTGCAATAATGAAGTCTGAGCTGCTAAAGGCATGATGCTCAGATCATTATAAAAATAAATAAGTAAGTAAGTAACGTGTTTATTTCTCAAGTAATGATAATCAGAAGTAACATATGCAAATACACAAAAGATCATGACACAAGTCATATAATTACAGTATGAAGGAAAACATTTCACAATAAATTGCTTTGTAGGCGTGCAGTGTAGTTCACGAAGGATTGTTTGGTCTTTATTGTTCGACAAAGGGGAATAATAGGGTATCCGGAATGCAGAAGCCTGTTGGGAATAATATCACTCAGAATATGACTGTCACTGCTCTCTATCTTTCGGTAGAAGTCAATACTCTGTTGATTTCGACGTATGATCAGTTCATCACTTGCACAACGACACTCCCGTATTCCATCACGATATATGATTTTATGAGCTCGTATATCGATGCTTTTCAGCCTCTTTGTTAGCGATTTGTTGATGCCAGCAAAAATGGGACAAGCATATTCTACAATTGTGCGAATATATGCTGTATAGATCATGTGCAGTTCATCAGTGTTCAAATGTAGCCACAACTTTCTCAAAGCATAAAAACGTCTATTAGCTATCTTCACAATATGGTCAATGTGGGAATCCCAACACAAATCTTTATTGATTACAAAACCAAGAACAGTGACTTTATCGACACATTCAATTGGAAGAGAAAAAGAAAACTCAACATTGTTATTGGCAAAACAAAAAAGGATCCTTGATTTTGACAAGTTCAGTGTAAGGCGATTTTCCGAACACCAACGCTGAATATTTTCGATCTCACAATTTACTTCATTTTCTATTTTGTCGACAGAATGCACTGGTACAATTACAGTCAAGTCGTCTGCATATTTAACCGATTTGGTAGTCGGTAAGAGACAATGGAAATCTCCAAAAAACGCTCCAAAAATGTATGGTGCCAAGACAGTACCCTGGGGAACACCAACAGTTACACGGAAGCTTCTTGATATTTTGTCGAACAGCTTGATATGCGCAAAACGATTGTATAAATAGTCTTTCAGAAGAAGGACAAACCCCTTAGGGACGCTCATTTTCAAAAATTTCTCAATTATCAATTTGTGGTCCAAGTTGTCGAATGCTCTGTGCATATCGAACGTCATTAGTACAGATCCATGGCAATTTTTGTCATCGTGATTCTGAAGCAATTGATGTGTGATTGCAACTAGAGCTGTTGTAGTGGAGCATTCTCTACGGAAACCGTGCTGTTCTTCACCGTACATATGTTCAAAATTCAATCTGAGTTCGTTTAAAAGTATGCGTTTCAAAAATTTTGGTTGGTAGTAGGGATTGAGAAATGGGACGAAGTTTTGTGACTTTTATTGGCTTTTCTTTTGGCACTGGAGTGATCGAAACCTTCTTCCATTCTTCTGGAATTTTCCTCTGGTTAATGCATGCTTGAAATATATGAGCAAGAGGCGATGATATGAAGACAGATAAAGTCTTATAAATCAATGATGAGATTTCAGGATTTCCCCGAAAACTTATTGGGTTTGACTTCCGAAAGTAGCTTCGCAACTTGTAGTTCAGATATCAAAGGGTTCCAATCATCATCAGCAACCTCCACTTGGGTACAGGTGGATTCGCGAGTCATGCTCGTGGAGAACTGTTGAGTAATTAGCTCCAAAGTATTATCGATTCCGTTGTTTTTCTCAATGAAGTTGTCAAAACTATTGCTGGAACTTTTTGTATCTTTCACTGTGGCCAATAGATTCCAAAGTCCATTCGGTTTTTCTTTTATCTTTTTAGCCCAGATTTGTTTGCACTTTTGAATTTCAAGTTTGACTTTTTCTTTTAAATAGTTGTATTTGCTCCAATCTCTCAAGCGATAGGCTTTCCATCTCTCGTTAATTAAGAGCTTTGTAAGGGTGTGAGCCATTCTTTATCCGTTGATTTCATAACGACGTATTGTTGAGGTATGCTCCGGTCTATATGCTCAATTATAGTTTGTCGAAAAATAAGCCATTTCTGATTGATATCAACAGCCGAATACAAATCAGTCCAATCTTGATCAGCTATAGTACTGCTTAAGGATATGATATGACTCTCTCGCAGATCATGAACTTTTTTTGTTTTGCATTTTGCATGTTCAGACTCATTCTTTGGTATAGATACTGATGGATAAGCAGTGAGAAACTTGTGGTCAGCATTGCCAATAGGAGCATCATAATCAACATGAACAGGGAATAACACAAAGAAAGGTCTCTTGAGATAATAATATGGTCTAAGATGTTTTCAAAGCGCGTACCATATTTCACAATGTCAACGGCATCAATATCAGTACAAAGTTTTCACAATTAAAATGATTGAAGTCTCCCACGATCATAAAGTTATGATTGGGCTTCTCACAGATGCAAAAATCAAACATGGTACATATGAATTGATTGATTTCGTCTAATTCAGCAGCTGAGCAAGAGGAGGTATATATATGCAAAGCAAGTACAATGAAAAAATTTGCTAACTCAATCACAGTGTATGACATTTTAGAGTGAGCCGGTTCCTGCAAGCTGCATCTATGTCAACAATTGCCTGTACAAAATCATTACGTACATAAACATCAGTTCCCCCACCTTTCTGCTCATTTCGATCATCACGGTAGACAAAAACCCGTTAATTGAAATGAGGGCATCACAGATGTTTGAATGCAGCCACGTTTCGGTTATACAAATAATGTCTGATCGTTTAAGTTAACTTACAATTTTCAGTTCATCTATTTTTGGTAACAAAGAACGTATATTTGTCAAGGAAATAGTCGGATAACTTCGAGAAAATGTACTCTGATGACATTTTTGAGAAAAAGGGTAAAAATTCAATGAAAATGTTTCACAGTGTCTAAGCTTGATCTTTTCACAATCTTCCTTTAAGAATCATAACATCTTCTCCATTTTCATTTCTGAGCTAGACTTCACGCCGCAAGTTTGTATTTCTTGCTGCTGCAGAAGAGTCCTATCAGGTTGAATAAAAACTCTTTCAATATTCTTTAGTATATCTGAGCTGTCGAGAAGATCGAAGAAGCTTTGTTTTTGATTCTTCATCTTTTTAATCTAATTTTCATCAATCTATCCTTTCCGTTCAACCTCCCGATGCGAGTGATCTCTTTTATTTCGATGTTGTCCATCTTGATATTATTCAATAACTTTTTAACTTCATTTTCATCATGCTGCTTTCTTTCGCTCATATCACCTGTTTTCTTCTCCACAATACCACGAATAACCACATTATCCTTTCGATGAATTCTTTGTTCCACTTCTCTAGTAACTACAAAAGGGAGTTGATCCCGTATGTTAACGACTTTCAACCAATAATTCGCGAAGTTCCCGTTCATGTTTTTTTATTCGTAGTTTTCAAAGACTCCAACGATGAGTCAAAACTATGAAATCGTGATTCTAGAGAATTGATTCGATCCGATATACTTTTCAAATCAGCTTTCAACGTTTTTCATATCACACACACACACAACAAATATCAACCAACACACCACAACACATGCAACAACAAACACACAATCCACAATCACAAACATCAACAATCAAGCACAACACATCAAAACACATCACAATCAATCAACACCACACAATCACACAACACAACACAAAACACAACACACAAACACACAACAACACAACACAACACACAACACACAACACACAACACAAACACACACAGTACAACACACATCACAGCAATCATCACACACAAATCAAACACACAATCACATACACAACCCACACACCAAATCACACAAGCACATCACAAACCAACCAAAAAACACAACACACACCACACCTCACAACATAATCATCACACATCACACACCACAAAACAAACCATCAGACACACCACACACACACCACAACACAACAATCACACACACACACACACATACACACAACACAAACAACAACCACAACACACACACATCACAACACAACTCACACACCATCAACAAATCAACACAAACACACACAACACACACAAATCAACAAACAAACACACACACAACAATCCACACACACACACAAATCAACACAACACACAATCACCACACAAAACAAATCATTCAACAACAACAATATATCAACCCACACACACATCACCACACACTACCACACACAATCAAAACAACACTACAACAACACACATCACAACAACAACATCCCATCAACCAAATCCCGAATCTAAACGACACAACACAATCAACACACACAACACACAAATCACACAACCATCCCAATTCAACACACACACAATCCACACACATCTCCACCAGAAAGATCACAAACAAAACACAATCACACTCAACACTAACACAATCATCAACACACACAACAATCCACCACAAAAACACACAAACACCCAGCACAGCAACATCACAATCAAACACACACACACACAACACACACACACACAACAACACCCTATCACAACAATCACAAACATCCAATCACAATCAATCAATCACAAATATCATCTTCACAACACATCAATCACACACACACCACAATCACAAACATATCACTACCATCAAACAACACACAAACACCTAAACAACACCGAACACAACACACACACACAACCCACACTCAAATCACACACACACACAATCGACTATCACCATCACACAACAATCTGTATCATCTAATTACGCACTAAGCAGGCTAACACATAGCAAAACTCTCTCAATATCACAACACCTAAAACATTCACCATCACACAACACAATTCAACACACCACACACACCCACAAATCACATCAATATCACACATCACACACACAATCACACAACACACACCATCACAATACCAATTCACGCTCACACTAATATCAACACACAACATCACTCCAACAACAGCACACATACAACCCACTCACACACACATCTCAGCACACTAATATAACTAACACACAACACAAACAACAAATATCACACACATATCAACAATCATCAACACAACATCACTATCAACACATATCAACACATCACCACACAGCGCCACACAAATCACACACACATCAACACATCACACATCACTTACACAAAACACACAATCACAATCACAAAATCACATCAACACACTACAACACACAACACACAATCACCACACAACACACAATCACAACACAACAACAACCACACACAACATCATCACACCACACCACACAATCACACAATCAACATCCACACACACACACCCCAATCACAATCAACTCCATATCAAAATATCACACACAACATCAATCTTCCATCAAACACCACACACAATCACACACAATCACACACACACACACAACACATCACACAATCAACACATCACACCAACACACACATCACATCACACACAACACACAACACACTCCACACAATCACCACAAACAACACACACAACACACACACACACACAACACAAAACAACACCACATATTCAACACAACCACACATCAATCACACACGACACATCACATCTCCAAACACAACACACAACACATCACAGATCACCACACTCACAATCACAACACACAAAACAACCAACACATCACAACCACACACAACACACACACACAACAACACAACACATCACACACAACACACACACACACACAACAATCACACAACACACAATCACAACACCACATCAACAACACAAATCATCACTACACAAACACACACAACACAACACACACAATCACACACACACAATCACATACAACACATCAAGCACACAACACAAACACAATCCACAATCAAAACCAACACAACACTCACACATCACAACAAACACACCACACACAAACACACAACACACAATCAACACACACACACACATCACAAACACTTGCCACACACATCACTATCGTCCTCCTCCAAATCTCACACTCCCAATATCACACAATCATCACACAAACACACACAACACACACAAATCACCACAGATCATCATCACACACAACCCACACAGAACATCATCACAACCAATAACAATCACACAAACACACATCAAAAGACACACACATAACACAACACATCAACATCATCACAATCAACACACACACACACACAACACACACAACACATCAACACACTATCTCATCACACAGAAACAACACACACAACAACATCACATCACAACACAATCACACACACAATCAAAACACACATCAACACACACAACAGCAACAATACCAAATCAATCACACTACAAATCATCCATCACAACACACACAATCAACACACCACAACACACAACACACACCAACACTACACACACACACACTTACAAACAACACAACATATCACACAAACACCACACACACCACACAACAACACAACCAACACACTAACTAAACAAACACACAGCAATCAATCACACACATCATGCATCACACAGAAGCAAAACGACAATATCACAGAATCACACCTCACACACAAACACAACAACAAAACAATACACACATACTCACAACACACAAACAGCACTTCACATATTCACAACAAACACACACACACAACCTAACACACACAACACACCACAGGCAACACAACACACACACACAAATCAACACACACAACAAATCACTTTCAAACATCACACACACAACACACACAATCACCACAACAATCACAACAACAACACACAAACATTACACAGACAATCACATCTCACATCCTACACACAAATCAACACAACAACACACACAATCATCCACAAAAACAGCACACACACACACAATCAACCAAACAACACACAACAAACAACAACACAATATCAAACACACACAAGCATCACATCACACCAACAAAAACACAAACACAAACACACACAACAGACACACAACAAATCACAACAACAACACAAACATTCAACCACACA
>CAJQUW010004003.1:0-2500 GCA_907163375.1 Prostheceraeus crozeri
TAAAAAAACAAAATGAAATATAAAATATTTATTTAATCAGATTTTGCACGAAGGTTCAAGGGCTTCGCCCGTTTGAATATAATGAAACCGATAAAACCTTTTTCTGATATTCTAACCAACTTTTATAATATATTTAAGAAATCTTTCAAATGTTATATGAATGTAGAAGTACTTTATACAAAAAATGGACCTGATGGAATTCCTGAAGAAATAATACAAGGACATTTTACAAATTCACAAGAAATTCTTAATGTAAATGATATACAACCCATATTTGAATCGATGATACTTAAATTAGAAAATTGTATAATTGGAACCGTTACGTGAATCTTTTGAGATTTGTTAAAATGACTATCTAAAAGAAAATAGTATTTGATAAATATAAAAATAATATGGTGGTAGTTATGTCCTTTTGCTTCCGTTCACCAACAAATGGAGGGACTCAACATATGCGTAAAAATGTTTTTTTTGATTATTGTTTTCAGTGGAGTATTACTAAGACCTTTACATCCTCAAATATCACAAAGAAAGACGAAGTCATGTATAATAAAGAAGAAGATACATAAATGAATGTTGATCTTTCTGATGGCTTAGATGAATTTCCATTAGGATTCTAATAGGTTATAAAAAAAAGTTTCATAAAAGAATAAAAATTTAATCAGAAGTAAATGTTTTTGAATTAAATGTGAATTAATTTTCTATTGGTAAAATTACTCCACTTTACTCAGATACAAACAAAAAATTTTATTTGAATAATAAAAAATTATGTCAAATCAGAAATAGTATATAATGATAGAGGAAATTACATCATCATAATTTTTTTACCAAGGAAATATAATATGTACTGAAAAAATTGAACTTGTTAAAACACTATCACCAATAATGATTAATCATAATAATTATAAAGGACGTACTGATGATTATAATTACAAATATTCATCTTTATCTCAAATATCAACAAAAATTAGAAAAATTTAAATAAACAGGTTTACAAAAATGTAAAACAGATTATTCAACAACAAACAAACAATATTAGTACAAGATATGGCCATAAATATCAAAATAAGAATAGAAATCAATTCAAAAATTAAATGAAGAAAATAATAAAAGAACGGCTAAACCAGAGACTTCGTCTCCGATTAAATTAATAACGAATTAAATAATGGAAGAAAATAAAGAATTTAAATGATTGTTTAAAAACAATGTCTACAACAATATAAAGAACAATATGATAAAGAATATATTTTATCAGCTACAAATATTAAATCAAAATTATTATCAAACTACATTTAATATTACAAAAGAAATTAATGAAACACAATGAAGATATATAAAGATGAATTTGAAAAACTAAACAGTCAAAACAACCAGCACAAAGCAATATATTATATTATCAGGGTCATTTTATATTGTGTAAAGATGTTTCTATATTTACAAAAACTTCAGATAAATACAAATTTTCCTTTGTCTTCAATGTATGACAGTTTTAGAACTTTAGAAGAAATGAATAGACATTTGGAGAATTGTCCAACAAAACGAAGCAAGTTTCAAATACTTTTCCTAAAGATGATTATTTAGAATATAATAAATGGTATTTTATTTTCAAAATAAAGATAAAAAAAATACCTTTACTATTTATTGTGATTTTGCAAGCATAATAATGTGAATATGACACAAAATCAAACGGAAAGTTCCAGGGCTTTCCACGCGATTCTAAAAAATGCTAACGTCTGAAAATGGTAAAACTTGGCCAATTAGAACCTTCGGTTTTTAATTATGAAAATAAGTGCATCTGAACAAAGTATAAAAAATATTTATATTGAACAAAAACCATTATGTTGGGGAATGTTACATTCATTCAAATATATCCTGAATTATTTAAATCAGAATATTAACAATACTATGGTGAATATAGTTCCACATGTATACAAAGAAAGTAGAAGAATTCACAAAATATTTTTTCGACAATATGGCTTGAATACAAATATACCGATGATGCATTAACAGAAAAAGAAAAATTAAAATTTATTAATGAAAAAACCAAAAAAAAAAAATGTTATTCACTGTGGAAGAGAATTTTACAAAAATTATTATAAAAATGGCAAAGGTAGGATATCTTGATAGGCAAGCGACGGGCTTCTGGCCGACAAAGTAATAGTATTCATGATCATCTAAATGGATTATATAGAGGTTGCAGCACATAATTCTTGTAATCTTAATGCTAATAAAATTTAAATATAACTTTGTTCCTTTATATTTCTATACATGGGTTCTAAATATGATTTTCCATCTAGGAATGAAAGATTTATTTTCATCTGAAAAAATTACAAACAACAACAAATAAACTGTACTATGTAAAACAGAAGCGAATATTTTTCAATGCAATTAGGTTGTATTAGCAATTTTAGATGCATTAGAGGATTTTTTACCTCCTTATTCTTAGTGTTATGGGAAAACTTTGAAATCTGAACAATGTAAAATATTAAATAAATAATTTAAA
>CAJQUW010004004.1:0-146304 GCA_907163375.1 Prostheceraeus crozeri
AGTTGAATAAACAGTTTCAAATAGTAGCTGAATATTTCGGGTATAAAATTCCGATCATTTATCAACAAACAATTTTCTTGGCTTTCTGTTAGTTTCTTTAAATATTTCATCAAACGCATATTTAACTGACAGTCCACTTTTGTTTTTTAAAGGCTTTGTCCAAGCGTATCGTGTATATAAATCTATAATGGTCAATGCGTATTTATAATCTTTTTCATTCGGCATATGAATAAGATCAGCACTCCAAATATCAGCTTTATTAAATACTTTTACTTTCAATAAATATTTAGGCCTTCTATATTCTTTATGAATTTCAGACGCGTAGGTTTCATTTGCTGACGGATCAATACCCTGACCAAACAATATTTTAGCTTGTAAAGCTTTCTTAACAAACATTCTTTCAATTCTTTCTCTAAATGTAGGATTTTGAATACTATCAAATTCTTGAATTATCTTCTTACCAGCTACATGTCGAGAACTTAGGTCATGATTTCGATAAGCTAAATCATGTCTGTAAGCTGCGGCATCTACTCTATTTATTGGTTCTTCACCTGGTTTTGGATTATTATTCTCATCTAGTCTTATATCTAATCGAGTTCCTGGACCGGTATATGAATGACCAGGAAGATGTTTTTCTTTCGAATATTTACTCCAAATAAATCCAGGAAAGTTTTCTAATGTTTTTTGTATGTCACCTCCGCTGTGCAGCGGACCGGTGTGCTGACAATTTGAGGTTTTATGTACTTTTAAGAGATAATTTATTAGATCTAGATTTGAAATTTTTAATTTAATTAAATTTTCGGAATTTGTAGAATTCATTTTAAAAGATAAAATAAATGTTTTACCTAATCAGACCAAAGGTCCTGAGGTTATTACCGAATCATACTAGGACTTAGATATATTCCAGAACCATCTTTAGTTTCTTTAATTTCAATTAAATCATCAAGATTGTGGAGAATGTTTTTAAGAACTCGTTTTCCTTCATCAACTAAATTTAATTTACTAATAAAATTATCTACTATTCCTTCTCCCCTAGCAACTTTCTCTAACTCTTTATTATGACGTTTTTAATCTTCTAATGCTGCCTTCTCTGATTTATTTTTATTTACTGCTTGGACAATACCAGCTGTCCAACCTGCAACACTTCCTGCTGCTGTTATGCCTCCTATTATTAGTGGAATTAATGGGAGAATCCCGCCATTCTTTTCTTCTTGTAATTGAATATTCTCTATCATTGGTTTACTTATGTAATATTTCTTCTTGTCAATCGTAATAGTTTTAGGTGTATTTTTCTCAACAATATTACGTAATTTTAATACAACAGTTTTATTATTATTACTTTCCGCTTCCGGCATTTTTAATAAAAAAATTTTAAGTTAGGAAAAATTTTAATTAACCTATCGACGAAGTCTTGGGTTTTAACCAATAGAACTTTGTTCAGAGGCTTCAGCCGATCGGACCAAAGGTCCTCAGGTTACTAACCTATCGGAGAGAAGCTCCTCTGGCTTTAGCCGATCCTAGCCATCTTTCCATTAAGAATTTCAATAGAATATTTTACATCTTCTAGCAATAAACCATAAGCCATCAATGAAGTGGTGGAATTTTTTTTTCAATATTAATTGTTACATCACAACCAGTCTTCAGATAATATCTTCAGATTGTGCACTTAAATCGAAACAGAAAACAGGATATAAATCTCTCCAATCTCCAGGAGTTAATTGTGGTTCAACTCCAAATTCTATACAAAGATTTCTATAAGCATCATGTCCTTCCATAAATTGATTATTGGTATCATCGAATCTTAATGGATCAATTGGATATCGGGTTTGATTTAATGAAACTTGTAAACTTCGAATTGTATTAATATGAAAAAGATTGTTGTTCTTATCAAAACTTGGAGAATCATTTCTTTGAAATGTTAGTAATAAATATCTTGGAGTATTCAAAGTTCTAGTAAAATGCCAGTTAAATCTTTGTTCAGTAAAAGTTACTGAACTAGCAGTACGCTTTAGAAAATTTACTGGAATTGGTTTGTTAGTATTTAATCTTTTTGCAATAGCTGTTTCAACCTCTAAACTAGGAGTAATATGCTTAATCCACCATTCAAGTCTATCAATTTTTAAATATGCTTTTTTTCCAGTCTTACCAAAAAAGATTAATTCATTATTTGCTGTCCGATGAATTATTAACTTAAATTTTAATTGATATGATATTTTATCATAATCTAAATATCCGAATAATGGAGACAATGACCAATTAACTGTCTGTTTACTTTTCTTGTTAAATTCACGTCTTTCTTTATATGCACTATTGTTTGTTTTATTTAAATGATTTGCAATATTTTCTACATCTTTCGCAATTCCTGCGGCATCTGTTCCAGCGTGAGTTAAATCATCAACAATTATACCATCATTAGTATCAGGAAACCAACCTTCGATTTAATGCTTTTTATTATTTTCACCAATTGTTACAAATCCAAGCATTGTATCAATTACACCTGGAGAATCACTTATTGTTTCTATATTTTGAGTTGCAACATCTAAACGCATTTGTGTAAATAATCTTGGAAAAAATTATTCTCTAATGCAATATTATCGCTGTCTGGTAATGGTGTTGTAAAATTGGCATCACTATATAAAGAATATTCACAGTGTAAAAAGGAATCAGGTAAATATAAATAACTCTGCTGATTATCAACTTCAAAGATTAAATCTCCTCCAGTATTTACTCTACTAGAAGATGCGGGATTCATAGCAATTCTTATATAGTCATTCTCTTTTTGATTGTAACTGACGAACGGAGGATCGTCTAATCTAAATTTATTTTCGATAAGAGAAGACATTTTTAAAAAAAATAATTTGTCTTTTTGTTTTTTCTCACACACAGAAAAATTATAATTTTAGAATTTTTCTAAACCAGTACCTAACTGCGTTCCAGCTCCGCTGTTCACACCATTACCTCTTATTTCTTCAATTGAACGAACCGTAGGTTCTATGGCTACGCCTGATTTCTTCTCCTGTTTACTCTCAGACCCTACAGCTATGTTAGCAATTATGTTTTTTGTTTCCTCTGAAAGTTTTTTTAATTTTTTTAGTTCGTCAGAATCATTCTTAAGTTTACGAATAGTTTCTAGTTGTTTTAATTCGTTTTGAGACTTAACAGCATTTGATATTGCACTAGCTGTACTACCTATAGCAGCTGCTCCTTTTGCAGCAGATGTAATCAAATCTTTATTATTTTTAATCAAATTAACGATACGTCCAATACCAGAAAAGTTGCCATCTCCTTCTTTTTGAACTGTTTCTACACTGTCATAATGGTAAACAGATTTCATAGATGGTTCATGTGCTATTTTTTGATTTGAGGCAAAATGTTTAAGATTGTGTTTATAAATTATAGGCATTTTTTAGGATTAAATTTGTCTTTTGGAAAAAATATTTACGTTAAGATTTACGTGCGTCATCAAGATTTACGTGTGTGAATGTCCATCAACTTCGTGATAACTTTATTAATTTTCTGTTGCACTTTATCTATTGCGTCAAGCAGCGTGTGATGTATTTTAATTTCTTTTCTATTAACTTGCATTTTCTCCTGATTCATCTTCAACGCCGTTTTAAGAGCATTCAATTTAACCTTAAGAACATCTAACTGTTTTTCAACAGCATCTAACTGTTCTTTATTTCCTTTAGAGTTTTCATGTAAATTTTTCGTTAATTCATTTTCTAAATTGATTTTAAGAGTTTTCATTTTATCAACTTTTTCATTAAGTGAGTTTACTTCATTGATTATTCTATTCATCTTTTTCATTTGTTGAGTAATTTTAGAACTTAATTCATCAACACTTTTTGGAATGTAGTTTGTAACTGCTTTAAATTCTTAATAATTTTTTTAGGAAGTTTTTCTATTTCATCTTCTAATTGTTCTTTCAATAATTTTATCTGATGTTTATTTTTAATGACTGCAGATTTTAAATTTATAGAAAGTAATATTAAAATTTTTGATTGTTCTGAAATCTTTTTAAAAAGTTTTGCTATATCTGCTTCTAGCTCTCTATCCTTTTTATCAAGTTTTAATAATTTTTCGTTTAATGATTTGTCATTAAGTTTTAGCAACTTTAATTCATTCATCAGTGGAACCAAAACATCGTTTATATATTTTTGTTTTAAGTCGTTGATTTGTGTATCAACATATTGTTTATTTGTTAACTCTGTATTTTGTTGCGGAAGAATAGAAAGATGCAATGGACCAGATAAAACGTCTCCAGTTTTCATGATATAATTTTCTATTTCTATTTCTGATTCACGATTATTCGGGATATATGCACCTCCACCAACATTTGGTAACATCATTTTTTAACAATAAAAGATATACATACATATATATATATATATATGTCATGAAAATAGAAATTGTTTTCTCATGAAAATAAAAAATAAATTTTTCACGGATCAGCAAAGACAATGAATAGACATCAGATCACTCAGTCAATTAGCCACATCACGAGAACAATTGTCAAGTGCGATTGTCAGTTATGTTGATGAGTAAGAGGAAAAAGAGATCTCATCACGAACAATTCCAATTCCTTGTGTTACATTCTTAACATTGGACCATCTCTTTCTTAATTTTTTATAATGCTCTAATCTTAATAATAATTGAGATTCCTTATCTTTCATATACCTAACTCTATCTTTATGTTTTTCTTTATTCGTTTCATATGATAACGAAAGATATATTCTTGGAGTTTCTTCCACTTTTATTCCTTCCATTTTCGTCCCCGTCGAAGTTCCTTCCATTTCTGAGGCTTCTTCCATTTTCGTCGTCGCCGTTGCGGTCGTCGCCGTCCCCGTTGAGGTTTCCATTTTTAAGAAATATTTTGAATACAATCTTCTGGTATATTAAGTCTACGTGATATTTTTTGGGCTACCGAAATTTTCATCTGCCTAAACTTGCGACCTTCGGCTACGTAATATTTTGAGACAACTTAAATTTTCGATTACGTGATATTTTAAGACCGCCTAAATTTTCGTCCGCGTGATATTTTGAGACCGCCTAAATTTTCGATTACGTGATATTTTGAGACCGTCTAAATTTTGAAATTTTGATTTTTTTGAAAATTTGTCACTACCTAAATTTTCGGCCTTCGGCCTTCGCCCACGTGAAATTTGAAGTCTACCTAAATTTTTGAAATTTTGATTTTTTGAAAATTTTTGAAAAAAAACCGCAAAAGTGTGACATCCGGCGCAAGCGAAGCGAAGCGTCGCGCCGTATGTCACACTATATACTACTAGTACCTGTTCTATACTAGAGTAGGTTACTCTATGTTGTCAGTATTAATTTGTATTCATTCGTTCATGACTTTTAATTACCTAATTATTTACAGGATTCTCTACTAGGGTAATTGTTTAACTTTGGCATCTTCCGTTTCCTGGATCCTTCGAATTTTTTTGACCGTGTCGTGTCTTGATTCGATTTTGGTATAACAAAGTCGTTTGAGTGGAGCAGTCATTAGTACTTAGAATCATTGGAATGGTTTCCTCTGAGTCACTACGTTGAATAGCTTGTGCCGCAAAAGGAGTGGCTGATAACATCAATCGACTATCTACCAACCTTCTATCAGGGCAGTTGTACATATTCTCATCAAAGTGGTCAGAACATACAAGCAATTTGAAGTATTTATGCAAATTATCCAGGTACATCAAATCATGTCTGTTGATTTCATTCCCACTGCATTGCCCTGAAAGAAGAATTACAGTATCTTGACTAACCTATATCTTCACAATATGCATCAATTACTTGGATGAAGTTCGACCTAATTGACTCCGTTTTAAATATATATATACATGTATATATGACTCGGTTTTATATATATCAAGATTCTTTGTGCACCGCAATGTAAGTAACTCACGCCAAATACAGGATTACATACATATGTCAAGGGCATTGTCACGTCGAAGATTTTATTTGTCGCAAGCTTTTTTTACATAATCGGGTCCTAACCCAAATGTCTCACTATCTCTCATTCGTTCTATCATCTTGTCATGCCAAATGGAAGAAAAAAATCAGTAGTTGAGGACAATTCTGTTCTGACTTCTATCTATACACTTTAAACGAAGATTGGAGACTGTTGTACTTGTCCCAAGAAATTTCGTACACTTTCGGAGTACTTGTCAGACACGATCAAAGAAAAACACATGATAATCCAATGGGAGGCAGATTGCAGTTTTTGGTCAAAATGAAATTTTCTATGTTTTTGCTTATTACGGCAAAAATACGCAGTCGAGAACCTTGATTTTTGACATGGAATGTCTTCAGGTCATATCTTATCAGGCTCATGAACATTTATTTATGAAAGTGCATGCATTCAGATTTGACAAGCCTCCTACTGTCGGCAGGCATCAATATGTTGGCCCACTTTATCTACATCGAACCACATTATCGCATACATAACCGATCAGAAGCATGATAACATCCGTTACACATGTCAAATACTATGGCTCTAGACCTAGTACGTTTTAATTGATAAGAGAAAACATAGAAAATTTTAGCAGTTTTGACTGAAACTGCAATCTGCCTCCCATTGAATTAACATGTGTTTTTCTTTTATCGTGTCTGACAAGTAGAGGAACTCACTAGAACTCGGCAGACGCGCGAATTCGCAGTAGGCATAGGGTGTACATCATTCTGTGAAAGTCTCATTTTCGGCCTCGTTCCCTGCAGAAACTCGCTCTGGTTGCCGGACTATACCATTATAAAGTCATTATAAGCTAAATCAGCAGTTGAGCGTCATAAACACGCAAATGCTGTCTATGGTCATAATCCGGTTGAGTTCATCTAAACCAACTGGCAAAAAGCTATTGGAATCGAGATTTTCTAGCGCTAATTGCTATCGCTTGAGAAAATAAAAAGCTAGCCGAAGTTCTTCGAACGAAGGCACAAAATTGTGAATTAAAAAAATCTGAAATATTCGGCGTACCTGCATCTTCTGTGATCGAAGGTTTATGTATATAATGGAGTATCCGAGAGTTATACTTATAGTCGCCGGCGCGTGCGTGCATTCTATCTCCGGTCTTGATTAACTTTAAGATTCATATAGGCCTACCTAGATATCACCTCTAGCTCTAATCTGTAGCTGAACCCATTTTTACGGTGCATGTCTTTTCCTTATACCGTGCATCGCATTCTGTTTTGACATAGGGCCTATAGGCCAAAAGCGTTGGATTTCCTAAACCTCATTCTTCAAAGTTAGTGAATAACGCTTTTCTTTGCATTATGCAATTTCATGTGCGCAAGGCATGTATAGTGCTCATTGCATTTCATTTAATCGCGGTGAATCGAACCTACTTTTTCAATGCAGCTTTTTTTGTACCGAATATATATTTGATAGTTCTATGAATATCAAAACGGAAAAGTCGATCTGCATAGTATCACACCATGGAATTAAGCTTCTCGCTTAATCCTTAATATAAATTTGCCTTCAATATGTAAAGATTCGATATACATGTATATGAAAAGCAAAACTGTTATACAGATGAACATTTAGCAGCATTAACACAGTAGACCTGCTGTCACTTTACACGACATGAGCTTTTACATAGTATTTGGAAAAAAATGTACTTTACATTCTTTTCCGAAGAGGTCTGCGAAGAGGTCTTCGCATAATACCAAAAGAAGATATTTTGTAGAATAGTTTATAATTCTGAGAAACTTATCAGCGTCTGCATCATCAATCGTTTTTTGATAAGTCGAGCTGCTATTGCCGATAAAAGTAATTATATCTGCTAGGTCCAAATATTTGCCTAATCAGCATCACTTGGGAGCAAATCCTTTAGTCCCTATATATTAGAATCTTTTGAAAATGCATCATTTTCTAGCAAACTTATAAACATTTTCACTATGAAATTATTTTACTAAACCTTCATAATACTTCAGAAAATTGATTGTTTGGATGACATGAATATTGAACAGGAAAATGAATATACTTATATCACGTCTGAAAATTTAGGCAATGCAAATATAAAAACGTTTAATGAGGGAACAATAGCTAAAACGAGGCAAAGCTTTATGAAACATAGCCATGATATTTAATGAATGCCCGTCGAAATTTCAATAACTTGCTA
The DNA here is from genome assembly GCA_907163375.1 of Prostheceraeus crozeri. Lineage (NCBI taxonomy): Eukaryota > Metazoa > Platyhelminthes > Polycladida > Euryleptidae > Prostheceraeus > Prostheceraeus crozeri. Next base: position 8,118 of record CAJQUW010004004.1, read on the forward strand.
ATTGCAAATCTCAAATTGACCCGAGCATGGCTGCAACTTTCAATAGAGAGCTGTGTCGATGTTGAGAGATGTGAACTAGGCCTGCTGATGATTCTTTATGTTGGATGAAATACTTGCTATTCAGGTCTGTTCCCACTTTCAACTGAGGATGCAACTCAATATTTAATTATTCTATTCACACATACGTAGCCATTCTTGAAACAAAAAGGTCTTCATAGAAATTCTATACAAATAGGAAAAAAATACTTAGGATTTTCAGAATGTTATTAATAACACTTGATGATCATGTACCATCTGGCTCAAAATGACACTGTTTCGAAGAGGGCACTTTGGCGCTCCTATGCGTTCCACAACAAGGGCAGGTAGGAACTCACCGTCACTTATCATAAAATGACGGTGCTACATGGATAATGAGTCTGTACAGTTCTACAACCGGTCAAATAGTATTCTACTAATCATATCTGAGTTTTAACACACACTTCCCCAACACGCCGGTAGATGCAGGTTATTATACAAGAATCCAGCCAGAGATATATGTGCACGTTAAGCCAGAGATGAACATGAATACAAGGAAATATATGAAAATATTTCATCAATTTATCCAGATCGAATACAAGATTGGTTGATCGGTAGGCATAGCATTATTCTAGTGAAAATTACATAATTCCAGCGAAGAAGGATCATTTTACGCTTTGGTATGCTACAGAAAATCAGTGAATGCTATGCTTGTTTTTTATTGGTATTTGGTGATCCTATGAAATTGAATCAATTTTTAATGAGAATTGAAGCTGGGACATTCCCATAACGACGTCTAAATGTTTCATAATTTTAATAAACTTATAGTTAATAAGACTTAAGGTTTGTCCTTAAGAGGACAGGTGGTGCGTTCCCACCGGCAGACATTAAACGTTCAAGGCGTGTCAAACTTTTGACTATCCTAGGACTACATTTTAGAGCCAAACTTGACGAGATCAGTGTGGAGGACCTTCCCACTAGTCCATTTTTCAATCAGCGCTTCTAAAGCGGGGATAATGAATGTTTAATGAATGTTTTAATCAATGTTTCCCATGAGCGTGTTTTTTTGTGCAGGACTGGTCTCAATTTTGTATTGCGCTATATCATAGGGTGTGGTTAAGTGCTGTATGAAGTTTGGTTCTACTACCTTCTGTATTTCCAGAGTTATGGATGTGTTATTGATAAAGTTTGTACTTTATCAACTTTGTATTCTGACTTTGCTTGTTGTTTATAACCAGCCCGAAATGGCTTAGGGCTTCAGCAATTACATTTGTAATTTACTAGTATCGATTCTGCTGAATTATACTAAGAACAAGGTCTGCAGCTTCGTATTATGAAAGGAAAATCACGTCATGGTATTCACTTAAAGCCTGGAACAGTCACGTTTTTTTCACAATCGCAACCTATCATCATTAAGTCACTTTTGTTTACCTGAAATCCTTTAATACATGACATAGTTGTGGAATCTCAGCAATGCTGATGTGGACATCTACCACAACATCAGACAGCTCATCCTGGTTGGATGCGTCTCTCCAAATTTCCTCAGAATCAGAGAGACCGTTTTATGCCTTCAGACATCCGATGGCGCATCTCTTGTGCACCATCTCCGAGGAATGGGTGGTAGACTGACCATTGTGGCAAAAAACAGTGGAAGATATGAAGACGTGTGAAATTTGGAAATCAAGGATATCTGTGATCAGCACAAAATATCAATGGTAGCTCCTATCCTTCGAAGTAGAAATCATCCGATGTCTTCATCGAGTACTTAAATGGGATCAGGAGAAATAAGTTGCTTGCAAAGTTTAACACACTAAAATAAGCAAGTTTTGAAATCTTTGAATACCGGTATTACACAGTATTTCATGATGGTCGTTAATTACACAGAAGCGTTCAGTTTTCCAGCCGAAATTTTTTTATTGAGCGGCTCATGACGGCAAATCCGAGACGGCTCGTCTGTCAATCGATGTCGCTTGAGTGATATCTGATAGGTGAGAAACCATAATCTACAAGCAACATTGTGGAAAAAGGAAAAGGATGCTTGCGGGGATTTGAATTCAAGAATGGTTTTGCAGTTAGCATATAATTATTTTCAAGAAACTGACGTTGGCAGTAGATTTTTAGAAATAATTTGTTCAATCCGGATTTTCCACATGCCTAATGAATATTGATCTAGGAATTTGTTCATCACATCAGTTTTCAAAAATTCCTCTCGGATCAGGGTAAAATTTTAATCAAAAAATTCACTGAGAGATTAGCTGATGCTTTCATGATCATATTCACGATTTTGCTCACACCAAAAAACCACGGATTCCTTTTCCAAGAGTCATTCGAGAATTTGTTCAACACACTTGGAGTCCCTCACAGCCCTACAATACTCGCTACTAGCATGAACATAGAAGAAATCAACGACATTGTCATTTTTTCACTTATTTATACCTCCCGACGCCAAACAGCACTTTGCTCACACAAAACAACCACGAATTCCCATTGTAAGAATTATTCCAGAATTTGTTCACTACATTAGGACTCCCTCACACCCCTGCAAGCCCTACAGTATTGAATGAACACCATTTGCCTTCTTAGTAAAACTTGTTCTCCATTAAGTCATGAAAGTGATGACATTCCAGATTCTTACTCTTAATTTACAACAAATGGCATCGCCTCCTCAAAGTGTATTCTGGGATATGCTGTACCGCAAAACCGATTAATCGTTGAAACATATGATATATCACAATTGTTTGGTGAACTCAGTGTTGTTCGGAGTCAGGAAATGTCAGTAAGTGAAAAATGACAATGTCGTCCCGTAGGGCTGTGAGGTAGTCCCAATGTGGTTAACAAATTTTGGAATTGTTCTTAGAATAGGAATGCGTGGTTGTTTGGTGTGAACAAAATCGTAAATATGATCAGGAGACCATCAGTTAATCTCTCTGTGCCTTTTTTGATTAAAATTAAAAATTTTATTCATCCGAGAGGAACTTTTGAAAACTGATGTGATGAACAAATTATTTCTAAAAATCCACTGCCAGATCTGGTGCTAACTTCAATTACTTTTATATTCACATTTTTGTGTCATCGTGAGGCATGATGGGAAGATATTAAAAAATGAAGTCTTCAAAGATGGAGTGTCAAGAAAGCCTGATATTGGGTCTATGTTTCTTCATTTTCATTGCATTTCGAAAATAGTCTGATGTACTTGTGTAGGAAAGCAACTCGCCCTCAATGTAGAGATGCGTCGTGACTTACACACGCATATCTACATTGTACATTGCTCGCACTTTTTTATTGTGTCAACCCCCTCCGCGCCGAAAAGCTGGATCCGCCTCTGACTAAGATGCGAGTCAATCTTTGGCAACATATATTTCCTGTCATTTTTAGTGTTATTGAAGTCTCTTTCAGCTAGGAAACAAGTTTGCTTCGAACAAAATTTCTCCAGCTAAAAAATTAAGGAGACGAAGAAAAGGAGAACGTCCGAAAACATGACCAAGCAAGACGAAGCAAGAAAAGGGTGCGTGTCAATACATAGGCCTATTCTAATTCCTGATTCTTGTTATACTGAGTAATTGTTTTTGGAGCTGAAACAGGGGAGCCGTAGTAACATGGCCATCAGAAGAAAATTGCATAAGGCTCAGTGTTGTAGCAGGATTTACTGTGTTCTCACCTGAATTATGTTAGTCATTCTGTGTCCTAGCTCTAATTGGTCGAATTCCTTTTCAGATACCTTCATGAGATCGAATAAGTTGCGAATGTCATCTCGGTCAATCATGTCTCTCGGTCAATCTGGATGCTTTCACAGGGAAATGACTTCCAGCCTGCACAGCAGTCGGCTATTTGCTCGCATTTCCTATTTTCGGGTAAATTCGAAGTTGAGTGGGTGTTCCCGTATAGTCGGCGATGGATTATTAGTATGTCCAAGATCAATTTGGTATCAATTCGTTTTACTCACCCGACCCACGCCGTTGATGTGAGCTTGATCAGATTGATCGGTCAATGTGCGAGTTGCCTCTGGAGATCATTCCGCAGGTTCAGGACTCCCACGCTTTGCGCGTTCATATATATTACTTGGCTGATTAGGACTCAGATGAAAGTCTGAAATCTGAAATGCTACGAAACTCACGTAAATTCATCGCGGATAAATGGATGTTCATTGTTCACAGAAGGTATTGGACTGAAGACAGGGCGATGACAAGATACCTGAATTCTAGATTTCTTGGTCATGCTGATACATCTGAGTTGCACAAGGTTCTTGAGGGATTGGTCGATGGCCTGGACAATTCTAAACTCCTGCAGGTGGTAATGGATGGTCCAAATGTCAATATCGCAACTTTTGATAAGGCATCCACCTGTCACCGCTAACTAGCACCCGCACATATGCTTCTTTTACCAACCTTTTCAATTCTCATTTTGATTAGTCTACATAGATAAGTCTACGTTGTTTAACAACCAAAATAATTATAGCCTAAAAAGTCAAATCTTACCTGCTTAACGCTTTATTGCATTTCGAAATTCTGCAGTTGTTCCTTCTTCATCTGCGATTTTATCGCATATAACAGTATGGCAATATATTTGGCATCAGGAGTTCGATTCTCCGCTCAAAGTGTTAAAGTGAGCCTGGGGATGCTAATGCTGACCGTGCTAATATGTGCTTTTCATTGCAAGTGTGTTCAGAGTAGTGAGATAATCCAACACACTCGAAACTAAAGAAACATCTCATTGTGGAAATGCTTTTCTGTGGTTTTATCGATGTAAAAAGTGTTTGGGACTATCATAGCTTCATCATATCATTCATCGGAAAATTTAGTTGAATTTTGATTCAAGTGGAGAATATCTTATAGCAGGATTTGGTAAGTGATGAACATTTATATCATGCGTTTTAATGAAAAGTACATGCAATGAAGGCTGAACTATGTTGCGTGACAGAAACATGCACTGATTTCTTAATAAAACTACAAGTAAGACTGAACTGTGATGCGTGACAGAAAACACTTATCTAATCAATGGCCGTTGTTAAATAGTTAAGTTGATCTTGATCTCAAACAGATTTCCACGTGTATGTGCCTTTTCTTGCATGAACGTATGAGGATACCGTTCATCCTTTTGCACAGGATCAACGCTTGTTTAAGTTTGGACATCGCAGAATTGCAAATTTTGCTGTCGTTTTGATATAAGTCGTAACTGCATGATGAAGCACCAAGAAAAAATTGTAAATTCTTGAAATGATTCGTTGTGGACGTAGCATGCGCAATGTTGTTAAAGTGTCAATGTTTGAATGCATCATATAGGCTAGCTGCTTGGAATTGGTTGGCGCGTTGGTGTGAAGAAGCAAAGTTGTAAGGATCTGGATGACCAAATTGCAGAAGACAAGTGATAGTCACAGACTGAAAGCTGATCATTCCAGCGAAGAGAAATCGGTTTCAGATAGTTTCGCGTCTAGCAATAGGCTGGAGATTTGCTATTGGTATCAACTGTTGCTTTAGAGCTGCATATCAACGTCTGAAAGAAGCGGGATCTAAATCCTACAGACTATACGCATACCTCTCAATAGCTTTTTGAATTTTAGTGAATTTATGCGGACATTTTCTAGTCCGGGAGCTAGCGTGAGGATGAATGAACATATTTCAGGTCACACATCGGAGGATAGTCAGTTATCAACGATGAGGATCAGTTTTCCTTCTCGTGTAATTTCTTCGTCAAATTTTTGCATATAGTCATCGAAGACATTGCTGATTATCCACGATCTTCTGTTCTTTGATAAAAAATCCTCCGTTATTGCTCTTTTTTGATTACGTGGAGAGAGTCGAATTTGGAGTTTTCGATACCAAACGGTTATCCTCATCTACTCATAATCAAAGAAAGATCTTCTGTTCGCTTTGTAAGTAACAGGCAACTTTCTGATCCTAGAGAAACATCGACGTTTTTCGAATAGGCTGATATCAAAGAGTCTCCTTTTATGAGAACCGTCCATGTTTGCCATTACCATTATAGTCATCTGCTACTTGCTTTGTTTTCTTCAATGCATTTGTTACCTTTTAATGCTAGCATCGAATGTGAAAGCAATTGCGAAAGACAATGGAGTTTCGTCGGTGTTATAGACGTCTTGTAAATGGCATTCTTTTACAATAGTCTTCATGCATGTTATCTTTCCACGTCGCAACAGAAGCCAATGGAGCGGATCGACATTCTCCATTCACGGGTCGGCACTCGATGTCATGCAGTGACTTGAAGCATTGGAATCATCCTTCGTTGTACTTGAAATTGAACACGCCGATTTTTGAAGCAAATTGATTGGTTTTCTGTCGATGGGTCTATGGGGATGCTGCCTGTTATTGGGATTGCTTCTGATCTCTTCTGTCAAAGCCATTGCAATAAGCTTGATTCCACGTAAACACTCCAGAAAATGAATTCTTTTGCGACTGCTCCCAAAAGTCGATCTTTCAATATGCGCGTTTATCTGATCAACCTCAGTAGGCCATGAGTTGAATGCTTGTCGTTTCACTCCATATTTCCTTTCAACATCACTTTTGTGCAAATCGTTCTTACAAGAATCTGGAATGATTTCTGCTTTATTACGAATATTCACCGGTGAAGATTGTAGTAGTTTCATTGCCTTGAGTAATTTAAACGTGAAATTTTTCGATTGTAATCGTTTTTTGAGTCATCGCGCACAGCTTCACACTTCTGTCAAAGGCTCACCGATATCTACAGAGGAAACAAGTGACCCGGGAAGTAAACAGTAATAGAGGAGAAATACAAAAGATCCACCTACGATTCATTCATCAGGTGTCCTACGTATTTTAAATTTAGACCTTTGCTCTCATCCTCATTCAATCAACGTCAGCTCTTAACACCTCTTCAGCAGTCACTTGAAAGCAGCATCAGTTTCCTTAGTCGGTTCGGTTGAGTGAAATGTATGTGGGTAGGGCGGACACAATCGCTTCTCCTGGTGCGTAATTGTGTCCTCAATATGCATGAAGACATCGGGAATGTCATCATTGGAGAAAACGGAGCCAAAGAAATTATCTGACTCATCAACATGTTGTTCAGACAGACGATTTTTTTCAAAAATGATTGTATTGAATTTTGGCTACGAATTGCTAGTTAAGCGATTGTCTAATACATTGTGATTGGGACTGTCGGGAAATGAAACAGCCGACTAGTTAAGTACATACTCGTATGACAAGTTAGCCATCTAACAAGTTAAACGTGGGTTGCTGAAACTTAACAAAAAGGGCGAACTGCATATATTTATGAGCACTGTGTTTGTCTCGTAGTAGACCAATGATTCAGTGTAGAGCACCACTGTTTGGTTTTAGGCGCTGGTTTGTCAGCTAAATTTGACAAAAATCAGATTAGCGTTCATTGCATCTTTCGTAATTCCTGGAATAGTGATTCTAAGTTTTTCTTCTGCTTAACTACCGATGGAAGGTTCTTGCTTTCACTTGTTCTTGGAACTACCTTCATGACAATTCCATCTTCTGCATCATTTGTAACCGCCTGTTATGCAACATTCACGGATATTCTGTCTGCCTGCATTTCGCATTTCAACCAAACGATGGACCGAACTTTGTGGAGATTATAACGTGATGATATTGATGGCTTCAGCATGCCAGTTTTTAAATCTTCAGACCATGCTTCGGGCAATATCATGTCCATACACAAAGCTTTATATATTGGAAACAGCTTCTGTCCAATATAGATCTTTACCTAGCCAAGCTCTAAAAAGTGCAAAATTTTCATCACAAGCATGTAAATGACTATTCCAATCACTTATTTTCGAGTTCTAAGCATTGATTTCAGACGATTTTGCATCCCTACGCAAAGTTTCAAATAGTGGAAATAGTTTCCATCCAAGATAGCCATGTCTTCCAAGTCAAACTCCACAAATGTGAAATTTTGATCATAAATCCTGTAAATGACTATTCAAGTCACTTACTTTAACGTTTTCAAAGAATCAGTTCATCATCTTAATTCTTTACCAGCTTTACGGATCTCTGCAGAGTTCATGTAGCTGCTTACAGTCGAGTCGGCATTTGTATTCGAACTCCCATAGCACCGGAATGGAGTTTTTCAACTCCGACACAAATACACTAACTTCCATAATTGGAGCAACACACAGCATGGATTAAATTCAAGCATTTGTAGATAATGCATGAATGAAATTGAAGTTGAGATTCAATCAACTTAATCTAAGTTAAGGCAATTGACTTGCAAAGTATGAATGCTGCTTGAAAAATTACATGAATCTAAACTGAAATATGAAAGTGTCCCGCCAATGATTTGCTCAAATATTGCTGAACGAAAACAGGTTGTGCAGCCCCTGATCTAACGAGTTAACAGTGGCTTACCGTAACTTCAGAAAAAAAGAGAACCTATATGTATTTATGATCACTGCAGTTGTTTCGCAGCTGGCCTATGATTCAGTGTAGAGCACCACTTTTCACTGATTTTAGTCCTCTCTTGTCAGCTAAATTTGGCAAAAATCGCAGTAGCGTTCATTGTATCTTTTGTAGTTCTTGGAATCACCTTCATAATAGTTCCATCTTCTGTGTCATTTATAACCACCTGTTATGCAACATTCACGGAAATTTTGTCTGACTGTATTTCACATTTCAACCAACGATGGACTGAGCTTTGTGGAGATTGTGGAGGCCGCATTCGACTTGCCAGTTTGCTTGCCTCCTTGAAGTAATTTCTATGCTTGCTTAACTTCTTATGACTTCTGTATCTGAATCGATTCATAGGCATTCGTGTCGCAAGTCGAACATAATGTACAATCTACATAATGTTGATTGTACTGTAATGCTAATTCCTAGATTTTTGCTTATTTCTCTGTTATAATTCGATAGTAGACTAGAGGCCTACCTCAGTATCTTAGTGCTACAATAGTAATTGAATATATGTACATTATAGAGGCATTTAGTACTTATCACTGTTGAACATTGTCCGGTAGCTGGTATAACACATGTATGGGCTATCAGCAATTTTTCTGGTAAGAATAATTGATAAAGGGAAATTTCGATGCATCTCCTTATGGTCTTATAGTGGTTACCAATTACTCGTATACTCAGTGGTCACCATAAAGCCAAAAGAAACAAAACTCAAAATTTAATTCCGATGTTTATCGACAACCATAAGATTCACAACTTCAACCAAAAGATTCAGAATGGAAAGAGCGAGGCAGCAGCTTCTATGCATTTCAGGAATAAAATCTGTTAGTAGTCTATTTAGCATCCGAAGACGTCACCTGACTTGTTTCACAATCCGAGAAGTTGTGTTTTATTTTCAGTCGATTTTATAAGCCTACTCCATCAATCAAGACACTCATCAAGAGGCGAAAGGTGTTAAGATAACAAATATGAGAATTGACACAATTGCTGAGCACACTTGATGAGAGACGAGAACTGGTTGAAGTGACAAAATGAAGGAATTTAAGATTACAATCGTTGATAAAGCCTCGAATAACTTGTTCGTGATCCACAAGCAAGTTATAGTCACAAATTGTGGCTATACTAGCAAATGTCATTTCTAAACTAATTGCATTTATGAGTTGGCAATTCTTCCCGAATATCCTTACTTATCAATCTCAGGATCCCGGTTACCGTTGCCGGGATACCAATGTCTCCTAAATTTGCTTAAATCCCGGAATCCCGGGATTGTGGTCACTATATTCGAACAATGCTAGGCTTACTAGAAAATGCTTAAATTTTAAGCGTTTTTACACGTGTACCCATTTGACAAATCATTTTTCGGTACCATTTTAAGCAGCACCAATTTAACCAAACTTCCTCTTTTACAAATTTAGCCAGTAACATATTTTAAACGGTTGAACATTCCTGGTGACTGACTTCCTTCATCGAGAACGGTTACCAAAAGAGAACTTAGGCTGGAGCTGTCTTCCTAGACCTATCGGGGCTTGCTCAACGCATGGCAGAAGGGCCTCCTCTTAAACTTCAGCAGATGCTTACCCTCATGGACTGTTGACATCATTGAATGCTTCATGCATTGTCTTAGCACCTACTCTCTTCAGCATTTACATAAACTGACAACCCTTTGTCAACGAGCAGAAAATTCGTCTATGCCGATGACATTTGTTATACCCATCTAGCTCGAACTGATGCCTTGCTGAATGATGACGTCTCTGATGTAGCTGACTTATGTACTCGATGAATACTGCAACCGAGCCACGGAAAAGATTATTTCTACCGTGTTTTACCTAGACAGCTCCAAAGTGGCCATCAATTTGACGTGCACATTAACATTTTTCGCATATCTCATGAACCTAAGCCTGCTTACTTTAGATAGAACGTCATCCTACAATGAGCATCTGGCAAAGCTGAGCTATAAAATGCAGACAAGAAATAATCTTCTGAAAATGATCGCTGGCTAGACCTGGGACACTGATGCTAATGTAATGCGTGAAACAGGACTGGTATTGTACTACTCAACAGCTGAACCTTGCTGTCCTTCTTGGAAAAACTCAACACATTGCAAAGTAGTCGATGTCCAACCAAATGAAATCATGCTGACTATATCCGGTGCCATCAAACCAATGAAAACTGACTGGCTTCCCACACTCGCCGATATTGCTTGCCTTGCCGAAACCAGTGCCAGATTCGAGGTTGGCTCGCCAGACGTGCGATATATTCCTAGAATTTGTAAAATTAGGCTTGGTCGAAACCAGTGCCAGGGGCGCCAGAGCGCCAGACATAAGATCTCTTCCTAGAATTAATGAAATCAGGCTTCCTGAAACCAGTGCCAGCTGCACCAGACACGTGATCTATTTTTTAGAAATTCTGAAAGTGTAGGCGTCAACGGCGCTGGTGAGCGGTAGTCTCTTAAAAGTGCGCCTGAATCGCTACGGATGAATCGCCTCGCCGGATCAAAAGCGCACCCGTCTATAGATTCCAGTTCGGCTCAGAGGAGTTAGTTGTTTCCGCGAGACCATAATTAATACGACTTTGCCTTTGTAATGGTCACTGACAACTATTTTGATTGAAGAAACACATGGAACTAGTAAATGTAACTATTCAACAACAAGAATAAAAGCCTCAGCTATAGATGCGATGAAACCTCTCATAAAACCTGCATGTAGAAATTCTCCGACGGTGTTAGGGATGAGAAAAGAGCAAGGTATTTATAGAGCGCCACCGAGTTTTTTTAGACTGCGTTTTGATCAGACATAATGACTCCGCACAATGTCGATCAGCGCCACAACTATGGTGAATGATATAAGCGTTTGACACTAGCGTGAAAAACATGTCAGGCGAACATCTCTATAACGACACCCATCGGGACTCGTCATAGAGAGGGCGTCGTTGTAGAGAGGGATGCAAAAAATAAACAAATATCTACAAATGAACAATAATGTTCAGTGCTAAGAAGTTTTTCACATCTACTGTCATCATTTTATTTATTTTATGTTGGTATACTCGTGAGATGCTCGTTGATACCCAGATACTATTTAATTTAAATGTATATTCATAAGCTACCGGTATATTCCCAATATGTTTTCAAAAAGCAGAGATGAATTAATTAAAGAAAATTTGTATTTGACAGATTAAATGATTCTTAAAAAAGGCTTTCAGTGCGCTTCTGCTTCATCACTTCCATCCGTTGTTTGGCAGTAACGTCATCGAGCTTGTCACACAAAACCAACACTGCGGGATCATCAACATTTCTCGCAATGTATTGTCTCAGAATATCCAAGGTTTGGCGGGATTCTTAATTGGTGACTGATGGAATTTCAGGCTCCTCCACCAGCTCCTCTGGCTCAGCTTCAACCGGTTCATTTGCAGATGCAGCTATCTTCTCCATGATCATGATGCCGTTTGTCTGCACCTCACACGTTTGTCCGCCGTCACGCAGTGGGTGAAACTGACTCCATCATCCATTTCGCGTTGCTCGGACAAGTCTCACTATACTCCTGCAAGTTCCTCATCACTGACGGTGTGCGGTTCTGCAGTCATCGCACCCGTAGATGTGAACTTGCCTCTTCCGCCCATCTTTCTCCAGCTTCTAATCCCAATCTTTCAATCATGTCTCATACATGGGCGCTGTCATCCATACCTTGCAATTGGCTTTATAGTCAGCGGGAATCCTTGCATTCTTGAAGCAACGTGGTTTTTGCAGATTTTCTTATGATAGCTCTATTCAGCGTCTGTCACGGCCACAGTGCCATGTCGCAGACGTAAGACATCATCCACTGATGAAATTTCTCGCCTTTCACCAAGCTACAGTAGGGAGCAAATTAGTCAGAGCACCCCATATTTTGTGTGCTGTTCAGCTTTTTCAAATGCTTTATACTACCATAGTTCAATAATTTGTTGTCAGGAAGTCTCATGTGCCTAGTGCGTGATTCCTCGACTCTCGTAGGACAAGATGATCCCATCCTCAATATCTATGCAAAAATATTCAAGTTTTATGATGACTCACCCATGCATGCGCATACATGCTCTAGCTATTAATTTCATCAGTTTTCCTTCAACCATGGACACCTCACAGGACAGACGCGTCAAAATCATCACGCTTGTTGAAGAGGCAGGCATGTCACAACGCGAAGCAAGTTGAAAACTTGATATTTCCCTGTCAGTCGGTAACAGCATTGTGAAGCGATACCGAAATACTGGAGAAGCAGGGAATGACCGAGCTGGTAAATGTGGGAGAAAACGTGACCTAAGCAAGAAAGATGACCGAATGATCCTCAGAACAAGCCTCAAGAATCCTCGGATGACAGCGCTTGACATACTGAGGGAAAATTGTCTGCCAGTATCTGTGCATACCACGGAAGTAAATATTTTGTTTATCTGCTTCGGTTTGCTAGAAGTGTGATTAATACGAAATCGCCGGCACATTCAGGAAGCTATTAGGTGGGCAAGAAGGAATTCCTAATACCTTACAGAGATAGGAAAAAAGTCGTGCGTCGCTTGCGGATTAATGTGAGTTCCAGCAAAGTGCCTCGATTGCCAAAATTCCTTCAGATTCGAAGAATTCAGATCATTGCCCACAAGTTTTCTCCATAATGTTGGCCCTTCCGATCATTATTAAAGAAAGTAGCAGGCGTACGAAAATTAGTTCACTTGATGACCCTCTCTTCTCCTGATATCACAGCACGCACGCATCTCTCACTGGCTCTACTGTCCTCTGCTGACAGCTTATTGTTTGCCATTTCCAATAGCAAGCGATACACGAATTATCCATTCGAGAAGGAGCAAGTTGTCTAATTGTGATGTGCCATTTCAATATTAAGGTTACATACAATTCTTCCTTTCTAGGAAACCGAAGCGCGCGCAGATGAATCTAATTCTGTGGTGCATACTGTTCGTAGAAGGTTGAATGAAGGTGGTCGAAGAGCAGTGAAGCCCATCGTGAAGCCACTGCTAACGGCAAGTCACAAGCAATGTCGGATGAAGTGGGCTCGAAGTGGGCTCAGAAATATCGCCATTGGACTGCAGAACAGTGGAGAAACGTGAGTTGAATCAAATATGTTGTCTATCAGTAACAAGCTAGCAGCTTACAAAGCTCAGTAAATGAGTAATCATAACAACTCAGACTCAGCCCAACTTTCTACTGAGTAAGCCTAAGCAGCAAACTTTCGGGATTTTTGATTTGGAATGATATTGTGATGCTTTGCAACATTTCCACATGTTATGTAGTGCTTCAATTTTATAATTTAGACATTTAATCCACATGATGGCTGTGTCCTTTTTAGCTTTAATGTCATGAATCATAAAAAACATTCTTTTTCATCGTTGTGTAGGCCTATGCCAATGCAAATTAATAAATTTTTGTATCCTTAATTATTTTTTTGCTTGCATGATCATCTGTCCTATTTCAGGTGATCTTCAGCGACGAATCGAGTTTTCAAGTCCAACTTGCACGACCAAGACTGGTAAGGAAGGGTTCAGAGCCTCTTTCATCCCTTCATACAGATCAGCAAGTCAAGCATCCACCCAGTGTGATGATATGGGGATGCATGAGCTGGCATGGGTTTGGCCGGATATTCGTGGTTGAAGGCTCGATGAACAGCAAACAATACATGGAGGCAATCCAAACTCGTCTTCTCCCTCAAGCTGCACGGTGGTTCAGCGACGAGGAGTGGCTCTTCCAACAAGACAATGCCCCATGCCACAGTTCAAAGGCAACCAAGGACTTCTTCAATCGCAGCAATATGGAGGTCATGCAATGGCCTACCTGCTCCCCTGACATGAGCCCCATCGAGACCATCTGGGCAGTGATAAAGGGCAAGCTGCGCAGGATGTCGTTGAAGAGCAAGCCGGACCTCAGAAACGTACTTCTCAACATTTGTGTGAGGGACACAAGTGACCAAGAGCAACTCGCCGAAATTTTCAAGAAACTGGTAGATGACATGCCCAGACGAGTTCCCGCCCTTCTCAAGGCAAGGGGAGGCCACACGAGTTTTTGACTATTCTCTATCGATAGCTATAAATCAGAAATTAGTGTCTTTGAAAAATGCCTACTGAAGCTCCAAAGAGAGTGATATTGTTTCAATGAACCAAATATAAAGAATGATTTGTAGTGAAAATTTGGGTGTTCTGATTAATTTGCTCCCTACTGCAAGAGGTGTTGCTATAAGGGAGGTGTTCCTATCTTAAAGTTAAATTCGGTTTTTGTAACATAGATGGTGACATCAGATCCCTGAAGTCAACATGTCGGATGTTGTGGCATTATAGTGACTGCACCGATTCCTGTAAAAGCTCAGCCAACATCGAGATGACAGTCCAGCTTCCGTTATACCAGCATGCTGTTTGGCATTGTCGCTGCTGCTTCACTAATGCGATTTTGCACGTCAATCAGTTCTTGGAAATGGAAACATGAAACCTGAACCTTATCCTTCACATTGCCCAAAAGAAAAAAATCTCAACCCGGCTTGTTACTGTAAAGTGGCCATTTAAAAGTTAAATCTGCAGGAGACTGATTCATAGCTGAGGGAGCTTTCTAAATTTTATAAATGGTCGGACTTGATCATGCCAGTGCGTTGGTGCAGCATCTTGTTGAAAGAGTCATTCAATTAGCCTGAAGCTAAAGGAGAAGTCAGCTCTGCAGCATTCAGAACACACATCTTCAGTGATTCTCATTGAAATTCCACTACCTGATGTGGATGTTCCAAAATTTCACATCCTAATTTTATAACGACTCACTTTTCTATTCATGCAAAGTGCGACCTCGTCACTGGACATGACACGTGAAAGAAAATCTTCCCCTGCTTCCTTTTGAAAAACAAACTTTCAGACCTCAAAACGCTTTTCTATGTATATGTCCCCTTTGTTTATAGCCTGCCGCAGTTGAATCTGACAAGTTCGGCATGAGCTAGACTATCGTCTGTTTGCGGAGGTGCGCCCCCACTTTTTCTGCAATTCATGCCACTTTCTGTTTAAGTGCGTTCAGAAATCTGTAGACCGATTTATTGGATATTCAAAACAGGTTTTTCCTTCAGAGTAGCACGGCATCAGTATTAGTTTGTCAGACAGCAGTTTTTTCGGACAAAAGCCTCAAGGTTTTAGGTGATCGAATTCTATTCGCCATAGCGCTTTCAAGCGTTTACGCTCATCATCAGTGGCATACACAGTCTAAAAGATGTACAATATCGACACGTTTATATACAAGATAAAATAGAGCGAAGTTTAAAACAAAAAGAGTTCTTCCGATCGCAAGTTATTGTTCATCAATATCTTCTTCTTGTCGATGTACTGCTTTATGAATAGAGATTCAGCTTGTATTGTGATAACATCTCTGATTTTCTGCTTGAAATTTTGACCGAACATGTGCCTTCAATTTCCTCAGTCAAAGACAGTTTCAAAGCTAAGGAGATTGTTACTAATACTGAAATTACCAACCCTGACATTTATTTAGCAAGTTTCGACGTAGTTAGCTTATTTACGAGCATACCAGTAAAAGAAACTATCAGTTACATAACTGAGTATTTAGATAGTACCAATTTGCCAGTGAGAAAATCTACTTTAGCGAGTCTCTTGGAGATAGCCTGTACCAATGTCCCGTTTTTATTCAACGGCAAACATTACGTTCAGACCGATGGTTTAAGCATGGGCTCTAGCCTTGCTCCTCTTATGGCTGAATTTGCCATGCACAAAATTGAAAGAGATCTAAAAATGCCTCTACTGTATATTCGATACGTAGACGACACTTTAGCGATTTTCAATTCCGAGACTGAAGCTGAAGAATTTCTTGCCGTCTTGAATTCTAAGCATAGCAGCATTAAGTTTACTATGGAGAGATCTCATAATAACAGCATTAATTTCCTAGACATGACGATTTATGTCTCGGAAAACGCTCTGTGTACTAAATGGTTTGTGAAACCGACGAACACTTATCTTTATACGCCTAGTATGTCATGTACTGCGAATAGTTATAAATTAAATGCCATCAAGGCTTTATATACCAGATCTCAGCGTCTCAGCTCTAGCGAGGAAGACAAGATTCGAGCTTCCACCACAGTAAAAGAAATTTTTACTCGTAACGGCTACAAAGCCAGTTTCATAGAAAAAGCCATTAAGGAAAGTAACTGTCCTCGTGAAATACCCACCACCGATAAAAAATAAATTTTTTGGAGAATTCCATTCGTGAAAGAAAGCGAAAAAGAAATTCGCAAAGGAATTTATCAGTTAAACAAAAGTCTAAGCAAAAGTAAAATACGTCTAGCCTTTTACAGCTATAAAACGCAAAACATGATAAAAAACAAAGACCCAGTCCCCTTTTCCGTGTCTTCATCCATCGTATATGAATACAAATGTGAATGCTGCGAACAGTATTACATCGGTGAAACGCGGAGACATGCACAAACTAGAATAACGGAACATATCAAAGGCAGACCAGCATCAGAGATATCTATGCACGTTCATCCACCCTCACGTGATTCCTTCAAAATTCTCATGCGTACTTCCAACACACGTGTCGCTGAATCTCTATTCATAAAGCAGTACATCGACAAGAAGAAGATATTGATGAACAATAACTTGCGATCGGAAGAACTCTTTTTGTTTTAAACTTCGCTCTATTTTATCTTGTATATAAACGTGTCGATATTGTACATCTTTTAGACTGTGTATGCCACTGATGATGAGCGTAAACGCTTGAAAGCGCTATGGCGAATAGAATTCGATCACCTAAAAGCAGTTTTTTCGTTTGGTCTTTCAGTATTTTTGATCGAGTGGTGATCTTCCAAGATGACATGCGGTTTACCAACGTCTAAGAAGCTCCTTTTAAGTAAATATTGAAGTTACAAGAAGCCCGGAAGCCCTCAAAACTTTTCCAGGTTGCACTGTCATGCGCGATGATTTCGAGGAACCTCCAAACCCATTCCATGTCAGGTGAAATTTTATATGAAAACTCTGTGGATATAACTGATGCAAGCGTTGTACGGCCGGGTGGAATTCCGATTTTCCGAAAAATTAATTCATCTTTTATGTACTCGATCTCTTCTCCGAAAATCATAAGTGTTCAAGATACATGCAGATGTACATGCTTCAGTGGTCACTACTGATGACAATAATGTTTTGTTCAAATTTTAAAACAAAACCGTACAGATATTCTTGTGAGTTTCGGAAGCTTTTTTGCGATAGACACATAAGAATGATGTCAACATCATAGAGAACTCCTAACTCTTTCCTACTCTAAATTGAAAAATGACTAACTAGTCAGGGCTCTTTCATGCAAATATTTTGATGCTCGCTAAAAAGTGTCGACCGATCAGAAATGACTTATAGACGTCATAATTCTTCATCCCATACGCACGCACATGTCATGTGCAATATGCGAGTCATAGAATAATTAAACAAATTAGCCGAAATCAGAAGAGAGTGATGCACAGGAAAAGTGTGGAAGAGATGCTGTAGATAGATGCAGAGGAACAATTTCATGGAATTAATGGTCGTAACCACGGACATCAACCTCGTCAAACGGTGGCAAAAGATGCAGTGGTAAATCTTCTAATTGACAGACGGCCGTCATCAGAAGATTTAGAGAATTCTTTGAAGAATGTAGAGTAAATTCCGTTTTCAAATAGTGATCCAGATAAAGAAGTCCACACAGATGTGGCAAATGAAGTGACTAATCCAACTATGACAGAGATCAATGAAGTTATAGAAATAATGAAGAAAATGAAGGCTCCTGGTCTCGATGACGTGCAGGCTGATTTGTAATAGGTCACAGACGGAAGTGCTCAGATTGGGCAATCTTGCAAGCATCGTCCAAAAAATGTGGAGTGAGGAGAGCTTGCTAGATGACTGGAATACTGAGGTACTGGTTCCCATTCACAAGAGTGATGGAAGAGAAGACTTTGATAATTACAGAGGCTCATCACTGCTCTCAGTGGGAAACAAGATCTTCGCGGAGGTACCTGAAAGGAGTCATAGACCTTTAAATCGCTGAACAATCGGCTCATATAAGGCTGGCTTTGTGCCATCATAGTAAGAGTTTGAGCTGATCATAACAAACGGACCACTCAATCGATTCTCACGTCTTCCAATCGTGTCATACAACAGCGTGCCATATATTCTTGGAGAGCCTACATTCTCAGTCTTCAAATGAAATATGATAAACTTGAATCCGCTAATGTATTTGCTGAATAGTGCTCAAAATGTCAAAATCGCTCAATTTACACATCCCATGTTTCATTAAGAAAGTATGATCCAATGATTTCTTGGTGAAAAGTTTGAAAATAAGCGAAACCTAAAAGTTACAACAGCGCATGTTGGTGGATTTGTGTGGAGCAAGCTTCAGATGGACGGAGGATAATTGATGTAATTGCCTTAATTTACTCCCACTGTGAATACAGCAACAAGGAGACTGTCTTATCAAACACATAGATCTCAGTCGATGTAGAGACGGTAAAGGTTTCTATTGGCTATTCTTGAATGATGTCAAATATCTTAAAGAAGTTCTACAGACTTTCGCAGGAATTAAAAAGAATCACGTATGTGCTGGCAAAGTGGTTTACCAAAACATGCGTGAATTTCAAAGCATCAATCTAAAGATATCATCTCAATGGAAAATATTGTGCTCTGAAAGAAACAATTCAAAGCGAAGATCACTTGAAGCCATTTACATTCAAAACACGCTTAATTTAGTAAATGGTTGTGTTGGTTAAGTTTTACTATACCTTTATCTTAGTTTACTTGAGCACCGTTCGCTTTTCGTGTATTATGGTTGATATTTTTTGACTATTTCTGTACATTTCCCTTTGATTAGATTGCTTGAATGACCTTGTATAATACTGTATTCCATGATAGATGATCTTATGCATATTTCTATATCGTACTTTTCTTTATCTACATTCTCATTTTACATCATTTGGAAATTTTGTTTGAGTGCTATGCACAAATGATATGTTGTCACTCTCTTTAAAGAATCTCGAAACGTTGAGTAAAAAATCTCGCTCTTTATTCCTGCGGCAGTGGCATATTTTTTGATAACTCAATCATGGTGGTTAACCCTAAGAGACCTGAGGACTTCAGTGGACCCTGGAGGCATGCTTTTCCATTTCACTCTTTCTAATGAAGACATATCAACCGCTTATGCCTACGCAAAATCATCATTTTTGTTCATTCAAATTTCATGACAGTGAGAAATATTGTATTGCAATTAAATTAGTAGCAGTATGGTAGATTGGCCAATTTGGGTCCACTGGACTCCTCCCTCAGGCCTCAGAGAGTGTAGAAATTCCCTTCAAAACATTTTTTACCTTCAGATGGAACATGATTTTGTGTATGTCTGCGATGTGACAAAATGCGTGAAATTTATTGCTCACATCATGTTCGTGTATCGGCACTTTGTTACAAGATCACAAATGCGAGTGTTTCGCTTTGATAACACGTGAGCGTGCGTGACTGGTTCGCTAGTATGAACAACTCTGCATAAATCAATGTTCAAAATGAAAGCTGTCATACTATTCATAGTTCGTCACAAAGCATATTCTGCTGACCACGTTTTCACAGCAGCACAGATAAATTTGAGGTCTCCACAACTGCTTTGAAGGTGTAGCAGTGTAATAGTTATGGTACCGAAAGGCCATATTTCCGATGAGGATGAATCAAATTGAAATAATGAAGAAATGCAAGGTTTTTGCTACTCAAAAGAAATCAATTTCAGTAAAATTGCCTATCTCAAGTTGCACAGTAGGCAGCAGACATCGTGACCCAGTGCCGCGTGCTCACAAGGCTGTCTGACATCCAAAAGATTAAATACATCGATCAGTTACACGCAAACATGATTGCTTTACTTAAAAACCAATTTAAGCAAGTAAATTAGAGATTTGTAAAAGAGGTCCAGAATGTCTCAGAGGGTATAAAAAATGTAAGGTCTCTGAGGTTCATAAACTTCGAATATCTTGAGGGCATGCATTGAAAGCACTTACAGTGGTTTAAAAAATCTTGCACGATTTAAAAATGCTGAGAAACACAGTTTGAAAACCAAGGTTTCGTAGCCGCGGTCCAGCTACCACGGCTCAGGCTCCTGTTCTAAGTCATGCAGTTCATGTACCTATGTTTTGAGAAGTTAAACATATATGGATTTGTCAAATCGTAATTTTTGTCATCAAACACAGCATCTTGATCAAACTTTGGGCGGAACTTCGTGTCTTCAAATACATTTTCGTGCATATCAGCGATTGGCGTTAACACAAGATACTAGTAATCCCATTCCAAAAACAAGCACAAAATGCGAAACGATGAGTCATCATGCTGACTCAGCCCGCCACCCCCTCTGGAAGGAAGGTGAGGGAATGCGCCAAGGATGTGCAGGGAGGAATGGGTCCGAGAGGAGGAAAAAGTTCCCTCCCCTCTGGAAGGAAGAGCAGCTAGGATAGGAATCTCGGAAGGGAGAAGGGTTGGTGCGACAGAGTTGGAAAAAGTCGGGTGTTGGTGGTTTTGGGATGAGAAAAGTCGTTTTTCGACATGACGGAAGGTTCGGATGGGAAATTGGAGTTCAGATTCGGAATCTACGTGAAATTTTGGGTGGGGAAGGAAGGCAGGAGGAGCAGCAAGGGGTAGAATCTCTGAAAACGGTAGAGTTGGAAAAAGGCGGATTTTGGTGGTTTTGGGATGAGAAAAGTCGTTTTCGGCATGGAGGAGTGCTCGGATGGGATAACGGAGGCCAGATTCGGAATCTACGTGAAATTTTGGGTTAGGAAGGATGTTTCCAGCGAAATCGGAGAGAAAAAATCTTGAGGACGTCCCCCCCCCCTCCTGCCAAACTTCCAACTTTGGTGTTAGAAATCGTAGAAAGTCATGTGATAGCTCATTTGAAAGCTAAGAGTGAGAAAAATGCAGTGGAAAGCTCAGTTTGGACTACTTTTCCTGGGTTTAGGGAGGAAAACGGCAGGAAAACGTCAGAGTTGGAAAAGTCGGGTTTTGGAGGTTTTGGGATGAGAAAAGCCGCTTTGCGGCATTAAGGAGGTCTCGGATGGGAAAACGGAGTGCAAACTCGGACGTTTTGACCAATTTTGAATCTAGGAACTTCTTTCCAGCTCAATCGGAGAGAAAAAGTTCTGACCCCTCCCCCCCTCGGCAGCGATCTTCCAACTTTAGTTGTAGAGATCGTAGAAAGTCGTGCAATAGCTGGTTTGAAAGCTAAGAATGAGACAAATTCAGTGGAAAACACGGCTTGTTCCACTCTGCCTTCGTTTAGAGGTGAGACGTCATTGAAAATATGGGATTTTGGCGAAAAAACGACAGTTAAAATTTTTACAAAAATCGCTCTAGCGGGTGAAGCAAGCCATGGAGGAGAAAACAGGGACCAGATTTGGAATCAGCGTCAAATTCTGCATCTACAGGGTGAGTTTCAAGTCAATCGGAGAGAAAAAAATTTTTCAACATTTTTCCAAAAAACGAGATAGAATTTTTACGATGGCTGTGGGCTGTAGAGCCGAAACGAAGCATCGGATGGGAAAACGGAGGGCAGATTCGGATTCAGCGTCAAATTCTACATTGAAATGGTGAATTTTCAGCTCAATCGGAGCAGTAGAACCGGAGAGAGGGGTTTAAAGGTTTTTGGATGATAGATCTTACGTCACAAATAATATAAGTGGAAACTCTGCTTGTGGAAATCAGTTCTCCTCCCGACTGGGTTGGGGTAGGTGAACTCCGGAGCTCCGATGATAGCATTGGAAATCTGAAAAACCGGGTTTCTGTAGGAAACCGACGTAGAAAATTTCATTGCTGATATCAGCTAAGGCGTCAGACTTAAAGGTTCGCCAGGAGATGGCCTTCATCACCGGGCCATAAAAGACTCCAAAACTTTAAAGGCTTGTAACTTTGCTTCTACAAGTCCGTTTGACTTGATTCAAAAAAGGTTCGGTCGCTATTGACCTGCCCTAAGTGATAAACTGCTTATAAATTTTCGTAAGTAGTGCTAAAGCGTTGAAACATTTAAATTCACTAGTTTTGGAGGTTTTCTGGGGTTTTCGACCCTGCTGAAGTCAACTAAAGGATTTGTAATGATGTCTGAGCCAGTCTTCTCATGTCTTACAATGATACAAGCGAGCAAGACACGGAGAGTTTTGCTGTAATATTCCACTGACAGGGTGTTGCTTCGGGACGGCGGATGATGCCGTAGTGATAAGTGTGGCAAGGGAATGTGTCATAGTTTAGACCGAACCCACTGGGACAACTCATGTCTCATGTTGGGCATTTGACACAGTTCTCAACGTAGCACTTTGAACGCCAATCGGTTGAGTCTTAGCTATCTTGTCATGGGTGGCCTCTAAACATCTCCATTGCAAAAACGCTTGTGAATCAAGCTCTCTACGGCTTGTTATCAAGCTGATCAAAGTCTGTCAACCTCTTACCAACTCCACCGGTTTTCATGTCTGGCTATCAAGTCATGGACGGTGCAAGTCACGGAGATTTTCGGTGTCATACTTCCTGTTGGTGGGCGTTCTTTCGAGACAGCGGTGAAGTCCGTAGCGATGAGTACTGCACGGGACGTGGGTAATGGTAATCCTTGTGAAACCTCTCTGCGTCATGTTTCCAAGTGGTTGCCTTTCGTCTCAACGTGGTACTCTGACCGCCAGGGAGACATTCAGCTATCTGCCACAGGTTACCTCATAAAATCTCCATTGCACTTGTCTCCCGACAGTTGGCCAACCATGCGAGAATGAACCACCAGTTCTTCTTGTCTCTATCACGGAGACGAAATGATGAATGGAATGAAACGGGAGGCCACCCTTGCGCCACACGCAACACACCACAGACTTGTCAGTGTAGTCAGAAAATATATCATGTTGTACAAAAGTTTTACTGCAACACAGGTTGATGTATAGTTAGAAAGTTTGATCATCGAAGGTTTATTCGTAAGTCTAGTCAGAAAGTGCATCATGGTTTACAAAAGTTTTACTGCCACACAGGTTGATGTATAGTTGGAAAGGTTTCACAACGCACATTGTGTCATGACTGGTTTACGTTATATCAGTAAAGTAGCTGACATTGTTAAATCTTTAATGCGTTATCTGTATGAGTCACAGTTAATAGAATCGTGTTAATCACATGATGTGTTTTGAATGAGTCATCGCAATGAATTATCGCCCACATACTTGTCGGTGAAAAGGTCATCACCAAGGTTCATCGCTTTATGATGAGTCTGTGCTATTTATAGACATATAATGATGCCCACACACTTGTCGGTGAAAAGGTCACGCAATCTGACGTTAGGCGCCATCGATGTTGAATGACACGACCACGCACTTGTCGGTGAAAAGTCATCAACAAGATTCATCACTTTATGATGAGCCAGTGCTATTTATAGACATGGAATGATGCCCACACACTTGTCGGTGAAAAGGTCACGCAATCTGACGTTAGGCGCCATCGATGTTGAATGACACGCCCACACACGTGTCGGTGAAAAGGTCACGCTGTCTGACGTGAGGCGCCACCGATGTTGAATGACACGCCGACACACGTGTCGGTGAAAAGGTTGAACAAGACTGATTAGATTCGTATGACTGGCGCTTTACCACTTCATGAGTCAGAGCTATTTATGGACATATGTCAGCAAAGTGGTTATGTTTCCTAAGCCGAAGAAATTTTCATGATGTTACATTCGTTGGTGAGGATGATACCTTACAAACTCTGACATTGTTATGACTTTATTTTATACTTCACCTATAAATTGCTAAGTCCATCATCTATGGGGATAGGGTTAGCAACGGTTGGATTTAGGGATTTAGGGTTTTATATAGGAGAAGTGAATGTTAACCGTTAGTGTATAGTACATTTATTAACTTAACCATTTGTGAATGACATTATTCCTAACATTACAATAAACAACTTTATCTCTAACTTAACAAACGGTGATATGGTCATAACTTTATTTCTAACTTTACAAACATTGAAATGCTTGTCACTTTATTTTATACTTTACCCATCTTACAAACTTTACAAACAACAACTCTATCTCCAACTTTACAAACAGCGACATGGTTATAACTTAATTTCTAATTTTACAATCATCAACTTTATTTCTAACTTTACAAACGTCAACTTTATTTCTAACTTTACAAATAGTGAAGTGATTCTGACTTCATTTACTTTTCACCTATCTTGCAAACGGTGACATGGTTATAACTTAATTTCTGACTTTACAAACAGTGAAATACTTATGACTTTATTTTATACTTCACCTATAAATTGCTAAGTCCATCATCTATCGGGATAGGGTTAGCAACGATTGGATTTAGGGATTTAGGGTTTTATATAGGAGAAGTGAATGTTAACCGTTAGTGTATAGTACATTTATTAACTTAACCATTTGTGAATGACATTATTCCTAACATTACAATAAACAACTTTATCTCTAACTTAACAAACGGTGATATGGTTATAACTATATTTCTTACTTTACAAACATTGAAATGCTTGTCACTTTATTTTATACTTTACCCTTCTTACAAACTTTACAAACAACAACTTTATTTCTAACTTTACAAACAGCGACATGGTTATAACTGTATTTCTAGCTTTACAAACAGTGAAATGATCTTAACTTTATTTTATACTTTACCTATCTTATAAGCACTGAAGTGATTCTGATATTGTTCCTAACTTTACAAACAGCGAAAATGGTTGTAACTTTATTTCCTTAGTCAATTCCCTCTGTTGAAACGACAAGAAAACGACACAGCATGTACATGATATGTTATTGAAACCCACACAGCCTTTTTGTTACACTAACAATTCATGTGTTCTATCCTATACTCTCAAAACCTGCAACGACATTTATTCTATGACATCTATGAATATGACATGATAAAATTCACACCATCTCAAAACCTTTTAACAGCGCTTGTCTTCAAACATATGCTGAATCCCACATAGCTTGTTTGTTACACGACCAATGCATTTCATGTGATATAGCTTTTCACTTTAATTATTCCTACAAGGTTACCGCAGTGTTCTCAACACAATCCCTACCACGTATTCTAACACTCTAATCACTGTGCAATGACTGTTGTGAATTGTATCGCATTCATGTACATGACTTAGGCTTGTAAATTCCTGTTACTCAGGTGTGAGAAGGTTATGAGAACCTAATATGCTTCAACGGTTCATTTCAATTTACACGAGTAACATTTGATGCTTTCATGTCTAGTATGAGTTACTTCATAACTCCAGTATAATGGACACTTTTATTATTCATTCTTAGCTCGCTGAAGATAAGTGTTTGTATCACACTGTGAAGAGAGATTGCAAACTAATGAAGATAGAAATTTAGTTTCTGTATACGTTTGTCGTGTGAGTGGCAATCCTTTCATCCCTTTCATCAATTTTCAACCCATCCTCTGAGTTCAACGGGCTCGGAACCGTCAGAAAATGAAAACACTTTCCGGCGTCATTATGGTTAGCCTCATAAAGGCTGTTTAGGACATTCACTAGCCTCATTAAGGCCGTTTGCGGCGTTCTTCGACTCCTCTCTACTTTTGCGCGAAGACCTCTGTAAGAAAGAAAAAATGGTGTTAGAGTTGATTGAGAGGCAATGACGTTCGAGGAAGTTACTAGGAATTTTCCTCTTCACTTTTCTCACTGAAAAATCACACAGTCGAACGTCTACGTCCATACTGATATGAATGCAGGTGACCCCACATCCCTCGTAGCACTCTTGCGTGGTGTTTAAATCATCTGTAACAGTAGGCACGTCACATACTTGGTTTCTGTAGATTGGCAGGTGTACCTCTACGTGTCTTCTCTTCATTTCCTTGTTGATGTCTTCAGCCTGACTAAGTCTCCTCGTCAGGTCATGATTTTCTTCTCTCATCCCTTGACAGTTCCGCTCTATCACACCAAGTCTGTCAACCTCTTGTCTCTGATGATTCAACTCGGATACTACCTCCTCATAAGCCATCTCCTTCTCCTTCCATTCCCGCCTCTCTTCCATTAATGTTTCGTCTCTCTTCTGCAGCTGTAATACTTCCTCCTGTAAGTCCTGCACAATCTCTTTATTTTGTCTATTCACGGCCTCATAGCGATCTTTGAGCATGTAACTGGCTTGCTGTGATGAGTTCGCCTTCAACTCATCTCTATCTAGAGCTCCTGTTTGTTCACGTATACCGCCTTTCTTTGGCGTAGAAGTGTTAAGTGGCTCCTCTACATGTTCAGATGCGCGCGCAGATACATGTTCAGATTCCTGTTTACCACTCATGAAAACGGCTCTCACCTCCTGTACTTCCTCCTCACTGCTGCTTGTATCGCTGAGGCATTGATCGTTCCTATCATCATCCAAGTCGACAATGTGTCTTACAGCGGCCCTCTCCTCCTGCCTTCGTCTATACAAGTCATCAAGCCACTTTTTGAAGTGGCAGTTAGAAATAGACGCACTAGGACACTGGTCATGTCTTTTCCTAAATTCGACAAAGTCAGAGTCTGCTTCCACAGCATGAAGGACACATGTCTTTATTTCAAAGACCTTCTTATGCTCCCCAATGTGTTCCACCTGCCTCAAGTGCTTTTTGTATTCTGTCCCTCTCTATATACTTTATCACATGAACATCTTGTGACGCTGTAGCGCGAAGACTTTGATAAAACCATGTTGAAACTGCAAGATAAAAGTCAGTTATTTACTACAGTTCTCACAAGAAAGCACTGTTTATTAGAAACATGTTTGTAATAAATGGCATAGGACAGACAATGAAGACCCTAACCTCAAGACCCTAATGTTAGAAAGTGTATCAGTGATGCCTGTAAGACTTTAAATCTCTAACTTAGAACGTTTGATAGCAAACGTCAGACGACTCACCGTTGAAAGGAGGAAACAGGAGTGAAATTGGGTGGGGAGAAGCGCCTTACATACTTCTCTCTCACAAAGACAGAATATGCGAATGTCTACATTTGGTCATGTCTCCTTCAAACGATTTAATCTCGCCATATTTGGAATGTCAACCGCTGATTTTCCTGACTGACGCAGGGAGTGAAGATTACCATACATGGACATTCCCGCTTCGTTGTGACGGAAGGGGAATGATGTACAGCTCACGCTTTGTGACAGCTGTCTCTTTCTCCTGAGTGGCAAGTTTGTATGACCCTCAAGTGAACTGAATGTATCCGAAGATCAAAAAGATGAATAGTTCCTAGCATGTGATAAAATACATGGAATAAACAAAATATCATTATCATGCTCACTTTCGAAGAGGCTTGATTCAATGTTTCATTCGCATCGTAAAGTTCAATACTGCATTCCTATGACATTTCAATTTTATGTGTTAATACAATTGTGTAGGCTTTCACTGGACTCGCATCGTCTTATAAAGTGTTCGTTTACGCAGCGCACGAAGTTATATCTCTCAATAACGTTGAACTCAATCTCGCATACGCACATTGTCACTTTAAACATGACTGGAATACAGTTCTCCGATATCAACTTTATTCTAACGTTACAAATGCTGACAGGATTCTAACATTATTTCATACTTCCCCTATCTTACAAATACTGAAAGGATTCTAACATGATTTCAAACTTTACAAACAGTGAAATGCTTGTGACTATATTCTATACTTTACCCATCTTACAAACACTGAAATGATTCTGACTCAATTCCTAACTTTACAAACATTGACATGGTCGCGTCTTTATTTTATACTTCACCTATCTTACAAACACTGAAATGATTCTGATATTATTCCTAACTTTACAAACAGTAAAATGGTTGTAACTTTATTACTAAGTCAATTCACTCTGTTCATGCGACAAGAAAACGACACAGTATGTACATGATATGTCATTGAAACCCACACAGCATTTTTGTTACACCAACAATTCAGTTGAATGTGAGCTAGTCTTGTATCACTCATTTCACACAACACAATTTTTCACTTTACTTATTCCAAAATGTTACTACGATGTGTTCTACACTTTATGAGATCGCTTTCACTTCTATCTCACACTTTCTTCGCCCTATATCCAAGTGAATGAGATTGATGATGCAATATCTGACTAAACACATTCAGTCACATTCTACACGAACAGCTATTGCTAACATGGATCATATAAAACGCTAAGTCTTGTCATAGGGATGACTATGCTATAGACTTAGTGATTTATCTATGTAACTTACACTTTTAAAATGCTAAATCTCAATACGGACACCTATCCTATGGATTTAGGGATTTATGAGTTTTGCTGTATCATTTAGTAAACTTATGTCTCTGCCAGCATACGACTTATAAAATACAACACTGACTGATGAATGATGTTCATATATTCCTAGCTTGAATAACAAGAAACTTTCATGCGTTGACTATTATATATTTTCCTTATCAACTCTTCACACTTATTATTCCAATCAGAAAGATACATACAACTTTTCTATTGAGCATGCATCAATCACCTTTCAGCTGACTGCATCAAATGTAAAGTGTATAACATAATGAGCATGTAACTATCTCTCATCAACGATATGAAATCTGTCTTTTTATCATGAAATTGAGTCTTTCGTTCAAAGTCATTTTATAAGGCGAACCTATGCATCACGTATTCTACACTAAAAGAGATCGTTCATTTGTGTTATCCAAAACCTTAAATCCAACGGTAGATGACCCTTCCATTTAGATGATGACCTTTAGCAATTTGGCTATGTCATTCACCAATGGTTATGTTGGTAAATGCATGTATACAGTCTACAACAACAGTTATGATTGATGTATGCTTTATAAATCTCTAAATCCAATCGTGACTGTCATTGCCTGCATTACGATGGAACATGTTGCTCTGATGATTCTTCCACCACCCTTACTCTTTCCATTTGACGGGTAGTGAGGAAATAAATTCATGACTTCAGGCCTAATCCTCTCTCTACACACGTTTATATTTTACATCATGTAGAAGATCCTTGCTACTTATCATGGGGGCTTTAAAACTTTAAACATGATGATTTCATGGCAGTTAGGACTTTGAAGATGTGTGTTGGACATCTTGTCATGAAGTTGCTTTCTCATCAGATGAATTTAATAAGAGCTTCTTCATTTTCTAAGAAAGATAGAGATCCTTAAATCTAGTGTTTGTGTGTGGCACAGTCTGTAACTTTTCTTTGGTAATAGGGTGGCCTCCAACGAATTGGTGACCGGGCCCTCGAAAGGACCGATGAAATACTTCGATTACTCGAAGTATTCCGGACGCTGAGTTCTCAGCAACGCCAGATATTCTAGAGCCATATCCCTGAATAAAGGGTTATCCACAAGCTCATGTGGAATGAGGTGGACGGGGCAGCGAATGGCTTCGCTATTCTCTGCTTGCAAAGCAGCCAGGAGAAAGACTTTCCCCATCTTAATTCGGCATCCACAGCGGAGCTCAAGGGTTCGGCTCATGTCAAAGAAAGCGATATCGAACGGCATTGCATCAATCGACTTGTATTTCATGAATGAGTGTGAACGTCTCCCTTATATTTCTCCAACATTTTTGTAACTGGCTAGCAAGGTATTGAAGCCTTGAACAAATCGGCAGTGTCCATGCTTTAGCAGCAAATGGTTACTTGCGCGCGCAGAGTGCACAGTAACGAATTGTCAACGTGAGATTCCTTTCAGTCGCCCACAATGTTCTCTCCGGCGCGATAGCCATGATCTGTGTGGGAATCAGCTAGGTGGGAATAAGTTCCTGCATCCTTGGACAGATGCGATAGTTAATGTGACAGACGGGTGCCAGAGAGAGAGAGAGTACATCTTTTTTGTTCTACTCTATCTAGGGGGCAGCGCGACAGACGGTCGCCAACTGGCTGCGCTGTCTCTCCTCGTGATTGTTTGTGTGTTCATGAAGGGAAAATCTGTTTTACTGATAGGTTTTATGATAAACATTTTGAATGGCAACGTGTTGAATATTGCAAGCATGGTTAAATGTCAATCCGTGTGTCATTTTCACATCGTCTGCATGTGCACAGAAAATCACTGTATACAGGTTTCAATGTTGATTCTATTATCAATGTACGATTCGTACCAAATGTTTCATACTCATGAAATAATTCCACAGACTCAGTCTTGATCATTCAATGACATGCTTTGCTGTTTCCTACTGATGAGTTTTCTACACAGACTTGTTCATTTTGTGAGTTCAATGGTCGAGTCGTTGAACTAAGACTTATGCGTTTCTACAGGTTTCTAAAGTTTAAATGCGGCTATGAAACCAACATAAAGTTGTTGTCATGTGGTTTTAATGAGTCTAGAGCTTCATGTTTACGAATTTCATTTAAATGTCAGAAGGTCATATATATGTTCATCTGTCTATGATGAGTGTAAACGTTGTCACAGTTCTCCTTTATTTCCCGTGAGATAGTTGTGACACTTTTGTGTTTCACTTCATCTTGCAGGTTGATTTTATCTCACACATGTTTTGAAAGTTTCCTAACTCATATGCATTCGCCTTACAACGTTACAGGTTGTTATGTGTATACTTGTATGTTGTTGATGCAGAGTGCAAAAACCATCTGTCTTTATTTACAAAACAGTCTAAACACGCATTCAATTTGATAAAGGCAAACAACACATTTAGTAAAGCTGGTACGCTAACGAGTGTGAATGCAGAAACATTTCATAAATTTTTTTTCAACGTTTGCGTTTAGAGTTTTAAGTGAACATGTGGTTTACGTATTGTACACGAACGGTTAATGTATGTGATATAAATCCCTTAATCCAGCCGTAGTGGAGCCTACCCTTGGATGATGGACTTTAGGACCCACACGATTCAATGTCATTGAACTAGCTCTCACACACTCAACGTTTGTGACAAGACTTTACCCGGTTTTATAAAACCGGGTACACTTATTCCTATCCATCTCACTTTTTATATCCAACATGTTAAACTTAGACTTGGTTTCAACCACTGAAGTCGTCAAAACTTGCATGCGTTGTCTAATATTCAATTCATTCTGTACACAGATTCGCTTTACTTCACATCCAAGGTAATGACTACCTAACAGATGTATTCACTCTGAATTTACACTTCACCGTTTGTGAAAAGACTGTCACATAAAACATTTTACACACTGCAGTCCGGATCTCAACTCAGGATAAAAACTTTCTAGTGCAGTGGCGAACACTGTTTTCATATAACATTCTAAACTCCCAGTCTCACTTCAGTAGAAAACTGCTTTTAGTAAACCTGATGAAGCTAATTTAACAGTCATGGCGTTTGAATTTTATAATTGGGAAACATTTGGCAACTGTCTCCAATAAAACTTTCTAGCACTGTGAAAGTAAGTTACAAGACAATCTACACTGTGCAGTAAAACATTTTCGATAAAACTTTCTAACACTGTGAAAGTAAGTTACAAGACAATCTACACCCTGCAGTAAAACCTTTTCCATAAAACTTTCTAGTGCTGTGGTGAGTTCGGTCAGTCATAAAACTTCACCGACCCAACTTTACTTTCACAAACGTGCGTCGCAGTAAAACTATTTGACTGCACCAACGCTAACATTTTATGAAATTCGTGTTTCATAAAACGCCATGATCAAACTTTCTAACTATACATCAACCTGTGTGGCAGTAAAACTTTTGCAAACCATGATACACTTTCTTACTAGACTTAGGAATAAAAGTTCGATGATCAAACTTTACATTTACAAACCTGTGTCGTAGTAAAACTATTTGACTACACTAACGCTTGCATTTCATGACACTTGTCTTTCATAAAACACCATGATCAAACTTTCTAACTATATATCAAGCTGTGTGGCAGTAAAACTTTTGAAAACCAAGACACACTTTCTGACTAGACTTACGAATAAACCTTCGATGATCAAACTTTCTAACTATACATCAACCTGTGTTGCAGTAAAGCTTTTGTACAACATGATAAATTTTCTGACTACACTGACAAGAGCTTGTTCACTAGCGAAGAGAGAAGTCTGTGGTGTGTTGCGTGTGGCGCAAGGGTGGCCTCCCGTTTCATTCCATTCATCATTTCGTCTCCGTGATAGAGACAAGAAGAACTGGTGGTTCATTCTCGCATGGTTGGCTAACTGTCGGGAGACAAGTGCAATGGAGATTTTATGAGGTAACCTGTGGCAGATAGCTGAATGTCGCCCTGGCGGTCAGAGTATCACGTTGAGACGAAAGGCAACCACTTGGAAACATGACGCAGAGAGGTTTCACAAGGATTACCATTACCCACGTCCCGTGCAGTACTCATCGCTACGGACTTCACCGCTGTCTCGAAAGAACGCCCACCAACAGGAAGTATGACACCGAAAATCTCCGTGACTTGCACCGTCCATGACTTGATAGCCACACATGAAAACCGGTGGAGTTGGTAAGAGGTTGACAGACTTTGATCAGCTTGATAGCAAGCCGTAGAGAGCTTGATTCACAAGCGTTTTTGCAATGGAGATGTTTAGAAGCCACCCATGACAAGATAGCTAAGACTCAACCGATTGGCGTTCAAAGTGCTACGTTGAGAACTGTGTCAAATGCCCAACATGAGACATGAGTTGTCCCAGTGGGTTCGGTCTAAACTATGACACATTCCCTTGCCACACTTATCACTACGGCATCATCCGCCGTCCCGAAGCAACACCCTGTCAGTGGAATATTACAGCAAAACTCTCCGTGTCTTGCTCGCTTGTATCATTGTAAGACATGAGAAGACTGTCTCAGACATCATTACAAATCCTTTAGTTGACTACAGCAGGGTCGAAAACCCCAGAAAACCTCCAAAACTAGTGAATTTAAATGTTTCAACGTTTTAGCACTACTTACGAAAATTTATAAGCAGTTTATCACTTAGGGCAGGTCAATAGCGACCGAACCTTTTTTGAATCAAGTCAAACGGACTTGTAGAAGCAAAGTTACAAGCCTTTAAAGTTTTGGAGTCTTTTATGGCCTGGAGATGAAGGCCATCTCCTGGCGAACCTTTAAGTCTGACGCCTTAGCTGATATCAGCAATGAAATTTTCTACGTCGGTTTCCTACAGAAACCCGGTTTTTCAGATTTCCAATCACAGAATTAAATATTTTGTTTATCTGCTTTGGTTTGCTAGAAGTGTGATTAATACGAAATCGCCGGTACATAGTGGAACCTTTTAAGTGGGCAAAAAGAAATTCCTAATACCTTACAGAGATAGGAAAAAAAGTCGTGCGTCGCTTGCGGATTAATGTGAGTTCCAGCAAAGTGCCTCGATTGCCAAAATTCCTTCAGATTCGAAGAATTCAGATCATTGCCCACAAGTTTTCTCCATAATGTTGGCCCTTCCGATCATTATTAAAGAAAGTAGCAGGCGTACGAAAATTTGTTCACTTGATGATTTCACATCCTCTCCTCGGCATTGTTCACTGTATAGTGCATACATTGAATCGAAGCCAGGCATCGATGTGTGTTTTGGTGTGTGCGAAGTGATCTCACAGCACACACGCATCTCTCACTGGCTCCGGTGTCCTCTGCTGACAGCTTATTGTTTGTCATTTCCAATAACAAGCGTTACTCGAATTATCCATTCGAGAAAGAGCAAGTTGCTAAAGCTGTGATGTGCCATTTCGATATTAAGGTTACATAAAATTCTTCCTTTCTAGGAAACCGAAGTGCGCGCAGATGAATCTAATTCTGTGTTTCCAATGCTATCATCGGAGCTCCGGAGTTCACCTACCCCAACCCAGTCGGGAGGAGAACTGATTTCCACAAGCAGAGTTTCCACTTATATTGTTTGTGGCGATCAGCTGATGACGTAAGATCCATCATCCAAAAACCTTTAAACCCCTCTCTCCGGTTCTACTGCTCCGATTGAGCTGAAAATTCACCATTTCAATGTAGAATTTGACGCTGAATCCGAATCTGCCCTCCGTTTTCCCATCCGATGCTCCGTTTCGGCTCTACAGCCCACAGCCATCGTAAAAATTCTATCTCGTTTTTAGGAAAAATGTTGAAAATTTTTTTCTCTCCGATTGACTTGAAACTCACCCTGTAGATGCAGAATTTGACGCTGATTCCAAATCTGGTCCCTGTTTTCTCCTCCATGGCTTGCTTCACCCGCTAGAGCGATTTTTGTAAAAATTTTAAC
Organism: Prostheceraeus crozeri; assembly: GCA_907163375.1. Classification (NCBI taxonomy): domain Eukaryota; kingdom Metazoa; phylum Platyhelminthes; order Polycladida; family Euryleptidae; genus Prostheceraeus; species Prostheceraeus crozeri. Next base: position 42,631 of record CAJQUW010004004.1, read on the forward strand.
TGTCATTTTTTCGCCAAAATCCCATATTTTCAATGACGTCTCACCTCTAAACGAAGGCAGAGTGGAACAAGCCGTGTTTTCCACTGAATTTGTCTCATTCTTAGCTTTCAAACCAGCTATTGCACGACTTTCTACGATCTCTACAACTAAAGTTGGAAGATCGCTGCCGAGGGGGGGAGGGGTCAGAACTTTTTCTCTCCGATTGAGCTGGAAAGAAGTTCCTAGATTCAAAATTGGTCAAAACGTCCGAGTTTGCACTCCGTTTTCCCATCCGAGACCTCCTTAATGCCGCAAAGCGGCTTTTCTCATCCCAAAACCTCCAAAACCCGACTTTTCCAACTCTGACGTTTTCCTGCCGTTTTCCTCCCTAAACCCAGGAAAAGTAGTCCAAACTGAGCTTTCCACTGCATTTTTCTCACTCTTAGCTTTCAAATGAGCTATCACACGACTTTCTACGATCTCTAACACCAAAGTTGGAAGTTTGACAGGAGGGGGGGGGGGGGGCCCCCCGTCCTCAAGATTTTTTCTCTCCGATTTCGCTGGAAACATCCTTCCTAACCCAAAATTCCACGTAGACTCCAAATCTGGCCTCCGTTATCCCATCCGAGCACTCCTTCATGCCGAAAAACGACTTTTCTCATCCCAAAACCACCAAAATCCGACTTTTTCCAACTCTGCCGCTCCACCCCTTGCCTCCCAGGAAAACTCCTCCTGCCTTCCTACCCCACCGAAAATTTCATGTAGATTCCGAATCTGAATTCCACTTTCCCATCCGAATCCTCCTTCTTGACGATTTCCAACTTTTCTCATCCCAACACCACCAAAACCTACTCTTTTCTCACTCTAACCACATTCCACCCCTTCTCCCTTCCGAGATACCTATCCTTGCTGGAAAACTCCTTCCTTCCTTCCAGAGGGTAGGGAACAGTTTCCTATTCTCGGACCCATTCCTCCCTACACATCCTTGGCGCTCTCCCTCACCTTCCTTCCTTCCTTCCAGAGGGGGGGATGACTCAGCATGATGACTCACCGATAACTCATCACTGCACCGCACTGCACTTGAATTTGGGACGGGCTTATTACTCAAGATGGATAGAAAATGACCACAAGATATTCAATGCTAAAGAATATGACTAATGACTGAGCTAGTGCTTTCTGCTTAAGACCCTTTTTGAGTCACAGAGAGGGAGCCATGAAAATGTTCTCTTTTTTGGGGAGTTATCTCTGATTTAAACCCTACATCGACCGCTCTTAGCGTTTAATCAGAGGTGAGTATGAATATTTCATTCTTCCAGAGTGAGGCATCATCAATTAAAGAGGCGTACATGTATTTTACTCAGACGAATCGGTCATAGTGAAAGGGTCTCCAGAAGCTTCAATCAGCATCTAGCTGGATTTACATGTGTAATTCTTAATCCCGTCTGATAGTCTGATAAGAACAGGAAGTGGGTAGAACTCGGCAGACGCACAGATTCGTAGCAGCCATGAATAGGCTGTACTGCATTCTCAGAAAGTCCAATTTTCAGTTTCGTTCCTTGCAGAAATTCCTTGCTCTAATATCAATCAAGTAAAACCATTGGATATTTCCCTATTGAATTAAAATTCTCGCATATCAAAAGCACTTTTTCAGAAGGGTCTTATATTAACCAAATTTGCCTCAAACTTTCTTTTATCGGTTAAGTATTAGAAGGGAGTATATTGAGAGGCGAAAGTCAACCTCTGACCGAATTGCTCAATACAGACAAGATGAATAAATCAGACACAGACCTAGTAACTGAACTGAGAAAGACTTCATGCTGTCATCAACACGTGAAGCCTGTGAACCTCTCGCCAGAAAACACTTGGGCCAGAAGTTCGCAGATACTATTATAGTCGCGGCAATCATTCATTGATAAAACCGATCATAATTAGAAGCTCATGTGATAATAGGTAAACATTTGCACAATTACTGCCTATACACCGATAAGCAATCACACAGTATGCATGGTTGCTAGTACAAGTGTTTATTAAGTCTTTCCACAATTACAGCTTGATAAAATTGTATCCCAGTAAATTCATGCCTTCGCTGAGAGTATGTGTGTATTAGCATCTGTAACTTCTTGGATCTCCCTGAATTAGTCTTCTAGAAGAATGCTTTTGAGCTTCAAATTTGATGAATATACAATTTTTTGATGTCTAATGTGCCAATTTCTCGCAATTTCCGCTGTCATGCTAAACAAGCCGTGTTAATTCTGAAAAAGATTTGTATAGATTTTTATAGATATAGAGAATAGAGTTAACTAAGTTCAAATGCTTTGCTCTAAAAATATGAGTCACAATAATAAATGAACTTATTTCCTTATTAGTCATCGAGTATATCCTTACATTGAGATTAGCAGTCTGCTGACTACAATGCACATACCTCTTCTAAATTTGATCGTAGCAGCACAAAAAATAAACTAATTTTACCACATTTTCAAATTAAAAAAAATCAAACTTCTGGGTACAGTTCCAGATAGATAATGTGAAGCGTAAGACACTCAACCTTTCAGACTTGACGTACCTACTGCGAGAAATTGTCAGGACTGAGTCAAGGATGTCGAAAATTTGATATTGTTCATATAATCTGAGATTCAAAAACCACTTTCACGATCCCTGGTGATTTTCTACATATATTTTTAAATTCATTTGGATATATTTATAGTCGCATGCGGAAGACAATTGCCTTTGCACTTTTTAAGACATGTTTGAAAACTTGATTTTTTCAAAACTTTTCTGAAATTTTTACTTCTTTTGAGGGCCCACAGAAATTTTCTCTCAGCGAAAAAGTGATGAATTCCGCTTGAAACATCTATGGTTGGGCATCAATTAAGCATTCCAAGAAGAATTTTCCTCAACTTCGCTGCGAGATCGGTGATGCAGACCGTCAAAGATATGATTTTTCATAAATTCTCTAAAAATAGAAAACTTCGAATAAGTCCAAGCCACGCAGGTGACTTTCCCCGATGGAATTTTTCCGAAATATTTTGGATTTCATCTAGATTGACCCAAATGATGAAAATATGCTAATTCCAAGAAAGTCTGGGAACCTTTGCCACAGTACATTTGACGTTTTGGTGTGGAATGGCCCAGTATCTAAAATAGTCGACAGAATTTCATGAAAACTGCAGTAGAACCTCTTTAAACTTTTTCTGTCTAGTGATGTTGTCGACTTACATCTTATTACACTCATAATTACTCTTTTTACTCGCATTATCATCATTTTTTCGCTGCAGTTCTTCTCTAATTCTTGCAATGAGCTCGTAAAGTTGAAAAATATATTTGTTTGAATCATATCAGTGAGATTTCTAGCTCTGTGTATCAATAAATATTTCACTAGATCTTTCGGAGAAACATCGGCAGATAGCTGAGAAATTTGTGTAATTCGATAAGTTATTGAATTATGAATATGTATTTATAAGTAGTATGTATAGAACATGCGTAATATTAGCCATCAACGAGGTATAAAGCATCTGAGTATCAATTGACATAATTACTCGACCATATTTCCCGAATGCGAAAACTACATAAGCTGCAAGTCAACTTAAAACTCAGAATTCTTATCAATAGAGGTGAAAATTGAAAATATCGACAAAAATATGTGGTCGTTAATTTTTTCATGTGGCTCCTGTGACTAAAATATTGGGCATAGAGTAACATATAGCAGGTAGAGTGTCGACTCAAACAGGTATCTGCATACAGTGAAAATTTTCATATGAAAAAATTCAGTTTCTTGCGGAGATTACGGTCCAAAAATTATTTTAGCAGCTTTCAAATACCTAAAATTTTGCAAATTATTCGCGTTTATGTACTACCGAGATGAAGCCCCTCTATAAGTAATATGAAACAAGTTGAGTGTCAAAGGGAATGAGCATTTGCTAACAAGCACATTAATTAAGCGGAAATTAAGTTGATTATCAAAGGAAATTCATTAGCTTCTGCAAGTTTCCATAAAAACGTCGACATCTTATTGTGTGTTTTCTTGGCTGAAATTAGAAGGTTTTAATTCCATTTTAATCCGTATCCTATGATTCACTTAAATCTGAATAGAAATTACAATAATTGTGGTCATTGTCAGTGGCTATTTAATTTGGCTCTTCCAGTGACAGATTGTAGCCTATGAAATAATCCCTCTGAAGAAAGTGCTCTTATTATGTATGATAAGGCTATGTATTAACGTGATAGCAACCCATCGGGTTTCAAATTTAAAAAACTATATTGCCCAGGTTGACATGACACGTAGGATTTGCAAAATGCTAAATTTTTTTTCTTCTCTTTTGCTGTTGCGATCAGTCAAATCCAAAAGTGCAAAAACTTGCATATCTCACATGTGATATGCTGGGTCTCTCACATTCGAGCTCATTTAATAAAATCGAAACTGTATACACAAAGGGGATTTCGTTATTGCTGAGTTGGTACCAGGAATGCGGAGTCCTATCATTTTGATAAGACTCCGACTCCGGCTTTTGGTAGGACTCCGACTCCGGGTGGCAAGTATATATAGCCTAGTTTTTTGAAAAATTAGCTGGTAACCTATAATTGATAATTATAGGCTTACCTGAACCAATCTTTAGTGATCATTGCTGTATCAATCATCAATCATTTCCGATAAAAGTTGATCAAATATCGCTTTAAGTTGTATGCATACGACTGGGCTCCTCTCATCTTGCTGATGCGTGCTTCACACGGTTTTCCTCCAGTCTCTACCAGGCAGGAAAATCCCCCATCCTTCTTCAAAAAATATGAGTACACTTTTGATTTTAATATGCGCTTTGGAGGAGCCATAACAAACGATTAACGTGGGGGTAGAGTTCTCAAATAAACTAGTATTTCATTTTTGTCTCTGATGTGACCTTTGGTGCGTGGGTGTGATCGAGGCTGGAAGGCTTGTCTTCTTTACTAAATCACCGAGTGAAAAGACAATTATTTTTTCACTATCACGGTTCATTCCATCAACAATTACATGCTTTGCATGCAGCAGCAGTGTCTTTGTACTTTTGTTTGACGGAGAAAGTTGACATCAAGACAGTGACAGATATGCACGAGGACAAGCAATTTGTTTGTATTATCTTTCGGGCCTAGTTATAGGCCGGAGTCCTATCATCTCCGACTACGACTGCGCATCCCTGGTTGGTACTCTACCTGATACACTTACTCTATGACATTGGGTCTACAAAAAAACATCTACCACTCAGAGAAAGCCAAAACAGAGTTAGGAAAAGTCACTGAAGGGGACCTTCAAACAATTATTCGTTCCGGCATGAGATAAAAAAACCGAGGCCACCCTAAGGCAAATGGGAATTGTGTATGAATATTTTATTGAGAATGAGACACTTATGAAATAATGCACACTAAATTTGTGGCGAGGAAGCATCTGCATTGTTTGCCAAGACCTTTTCGCCGACATTTACGTTTGCGGCGGAAACACGATCTTAAGGAAGTCCGCGATATCCTTCAAAATCCAATTAAATGATTCGCATTAGGTTATGTATTGGAAGGAGATGAAGGCCTTTGGGGGTCTACAACGATTACTTCCAACGATGACACACTTGCATTCGCTTCAGCTTGACCATCAAATATTACTTTTTCTGACAAAGTGACTGAATTCAAACATATACAGCTTCATGTCGGAGCCACAGACGTGGTATTTTCTGTAGACACCGGCCTCCGACCTGCTATCGCGGCTCGGGGCTCAAAGCCGTGATGAAAACAAATGTTTATGCACACATTATATTTATCTATTTTTATTGCTAAGAAGCGGCATTTCAAGTTAATTAAAGAAGCGTTGCTTGAAGGCATCTGACTTGAAAAAGCAGTATTTTTCAAGGAAATACAGTGTCGAATTGTGCCGTTCGTCATTGTTAGGACATAATAAACATCACTATTGATAGCTAAAGAATCATCTCCCAAATAAAAGAAAAAACACTTGCTCGGGGTCAATTCTTCGGGTCCTCTGTTTCAAGATTTTTGGTTGCTCGAAAGAAGTCCTTTCTCATTATCTCTTCAATATAACAATAATTACTTCTCATCGATTATTCAGATGTCATGAGTCCGTGTTTTTTTGAAAATATTATTATCTTTAGTGAGAGAAATCGTTGTGCAGTTCCTTCTACTGAGTTGATTTAGCAAGTAATATACTAATAAAGGCACATTTTGAGTATAGAAGTATTTTGTGATTCAACTTGCGATGAAAGCATGATTGTGAAGATTACTTCGAATCAGCGCCCGGAAGTCGACCGGGAATTTTGTTTCGTCCCAGAAATCACCCTTTAATTTAGTGAAATATAATCATAGGGACCTTAAATGCAAGAGGATACCATTTTGTAATTTCATCACTCCGCTCAATTAACTTTATTCCTTGATTTGAACTAGAACGATTGTGAAGCTCATTCATTTTATTAATTGTCTTCAGGCTGGCCGTGGGAGCGGGATTTCCCATGGGATGGAAATAGCAACTTTTAATTATGGGAATTCTCACAAAAATGTGACATACTCCATTAGAAATGAATAATATTTTTGTAGCTGTGCTGTGTGCTTTTTTGCTTTATCTCTGCTAGAAACGTGGGTCTTATAGAATTGATAAATTAATCAATTAATAAATTATTCAAATAAAAAATTTATAAAAATATCATTACTCAATCATCAACAGATGTAAAAATCTCGATGCGAGTGGGAGGAATGGCCCATCAGATTGAAATGAGGATTATAGTGTATGCGTTGTAGTAGGTATTGCTTTGGGAAAAACATGTAATTCATACGATTTGTTGATGAAAAAATATAGTCATTTTGCATCGTCAAAACCTTGTTGTCAACCTTATAATACCATTATTGATGCATCCAAGCATAGCGCCCTTCCAAATTCTCTGAAGCCAGCCCTAGAGCCGAGAGAATGATGGACTCGAACCATCTGACGCACTCAGACGCACCAAATCTATGATTTAGCTATAGGCAATTATTACATAGTTACTTAAGACAAGCGCGCGATGTCCAAATATGTTAGTGGTGAAGATTTTGATCAAATCTTAATATTCCAAAAATTGAACTTCACAAACTAATACATGAATACATTATCCGAATATACATTTTTAACATCAATATTGATGTATCGCTAATACATGCATCTATATATAGCATGAATATCAACTAGATGTTACTGATACTATTATTTATGAGCTCGAATTACTTGATACAAGACTATTTAGAGGACATTTATAAGATATTTATTAACATAGAGAGGTAAGAATGAGAAGATAGACGATTTTAAATTCCCAACTATTCTGAAACTGTACAGAAGCACCTGCGACTACTTCTATTCTCCTCCCCCACATTTTTGTTGTTGACACCTTCGAGTGTTGCATCGTCAGCGATCTTCTCTCGCTCCTAAGTGCAGTCTCACGACCGTCTCAAAACCGTTGAGTGTGTAAAATTCCTCTGGTTTGTAGAAAATTCCTCCGTTCACTGTAGCTGCAGTGTAGAAAACAATCCACGAAGCTCATGATCACAGCACAAAAATCGTGATTTTACATAATTCTGAATAAAAATGGACTTGTCCATGGCCAACTTACCACATTCTCTCTCATCCATATCTGTATTCAGTCGTGACAGACATGCAAGCAGTTCTTCCAGAGATTTTTTCCTGGTGAAAGGTGCCGCTGATGTAGATGCTGGTGCCCGTCTCATTCACTCTCAACCCGGCTTGGCACGACTTATAGCACAGTTAGATGATCGAGCTTTGTGGTCATTCTACCCATTTCGATGTGCATTTCTTTGAACCAGGCTACAATAAAAAGAAATAGTAAGCATCTTATTCTATGCAATTAACTCAGTCTATAATATTCATGCTTCATATCACCACTCCTAATTGATTAAAACCGCCATGGCTAACGAGTCCCGAAAATATAACTGGCATGCATCAAAACTTGTCATCAGTGTTTCACTCCGTAAAAATGTCAAAAATGTATGGTATTGTTCATACCTCAATAGTTTGACTAAATCAACGTAGCTATTTTAAAAATGCTTCGATCGCCATGATTACTTCTGATTCAAAAAGTTCGAATCACTGCGCAGAAAAAGTCAAAAGTCAAAAAGCGTTTATTACGCCAATATTGGCATAAACATTACATATGAATGCATGATGCATGATAGATATTACGCCAATGTTGGCATAAACATTACAGATGAATGGTATGATGAATGAAATGAGTAATGAGATAAAATGATGAAGATGAGAAATGAGCACTTTGTTTGATGAGTGATGATTGGCGTCGGATGGAAGATAAGATAAAATACATTTTCACCATGTCCAGGCTCACCATTGGAAGACTCATATCTAGTTGTACATCCATGAATAAGAGGAGACATTTTATAGATGCAGTTATATCAGCTTTAAACATGCATGCATTTAACATGATGCAAATAAATATTTCAATGTTGATATACATTTGTTATTGAGCATTTTATTTAAGTTTATCATCATTATGGTATGTGGATCCAGTGGACAAGCAAGTAGCCTATTTAATAGTCTCTAAATTATTATGAAGTCGGAGGAACGGATTTTGCTTTAGCAAGAACATACATTTATGCTAAGAATTATAATACACGAATAGGTTTGTCTTGCCTGAAGTACAATGAATGAAATTAATGTAGAATTCAGCACAGGATTTTCATCGTTCCTCCAACAAATAGATAGTGCTTGGCTGGAATCGCTTGATTCCAGGCTATATATCTCTTGACTACTACTCAACGATGTTGTCATAGTCCGTTATTGTCTCGGATCCGGTTCGCCTGTTCTAGATATGTGCCTATAGCTTTTAACTGCTTCGGGTTGATACCATTCATCAAGTCATAGAAATCTGTTCACAAGAGTGGAACAATTGAAGTTCTTTCTCTTGAATATCTTGGACATGCACACATGAAATGAAATAAATCTTCTATCTCTCCTAACTCACATTGGTTACAAAAGCATTCATTATATTCTTTTCTATTGTTATATCGACCAGTTTCAGCTATGAGGCTGTGATTGCCTGTTCTGAATTTTAACAATGAAAAAACATGATTACTAGAGTCAGAAATGTTTAAATACATTTTCATCTGGTTTTCGAAGCGGCACAATTCCAAATATCGAAGATCTCGACTACTTAATTTCGCTGAATTGATCCACTCTTGTCTAAAATATTCTAACAGTCGTTAAGTGAAAATGTTTTTGTAATTTTTACGTTCTTCAATATCTGAATACAAAATATCCTGTAAATTAACTTTATTGAATAATTTTTCAACTCTATGACACTATGTATTTTTCGCTATAATTTCTGGCAGGTTCATGTTTATGTTATCATACATAACTTTTATCAGTTTATTTTCCTTAGATTTTCTCAATTTTATCCAGTAATTGAGCGCAGATTTGTAATAGTGGAATTCCACAAGTTGAATTCCAAACTCTCCTATGAGACAGTACAGTAGTTCGGTGTTGACCGTTTGAGGTGATAAAATCTCATAGCTGGAAATATCACGAAACATGAATATTTTCACATGTAGAATGGATACGAGCCATTTCGGATCGATTTCGAAGATGACATTTATATATATATATATATTATGGTATGTCTCCGCTTACCATTGCGGAGAACCACGATGTAAATGCTGCAATATAATTGTAGCCGGTGACAAGATCGATTTCCACACACCTAATGGTATCAAAACCTTTTAAGGTACGGTCAGACATGAGAGCTAGAAGCTGAGAGTGAGGCAGTCAACCAATCAGCAGTCAGAATTAGTGATTCCAAGGCGGATTTCTAATGTCAATCAAAATGTTACTGCGAGTAACTAAACGTAGTCTGACACCCTCCTGCGAGCTACTAACTTTGTTGGCAGTCATTAATGAGGGGCGACCGGAGCGGGGCGCTCGGTTAGTTGAGAGATAGTGTGACAGCGTCTTGATAGAGACTTCTGCTACAGACTGCTAGAATGCCTGCTAGTTCAACTCCATCAAGTTTCTCTCTAGTGTGTACTACCTTGATAGCTCTGAATGAGACTGCCACGATCTATCAGCAAAAGTAGAACGCGGTTCAACTTTTCTGAAAGTTCCAACTCCCGATCGTGTTCTCAGAGCAAAAGGGTAGGCCTACTGCTGCTCCCCTCCTCCACATACATCAAAGTCGTATTAATGACCCGGCTTGCCCCATTCATAAAAATTTTAAGTATTTATCAAATGTATCAAAAGTATTTATCACTTCGCTTGCTAACGCTCTAAATCTGTGGCTGGACAGCACTTCTGATTGATATGCACTTTTGAGTGTTGATTGAATACAGCGGAATCCTTGTTTATATAATTATGAGAACAGCACACGACAGTTTTTACTGCTGTCGTGTTATTAATGGATGTAAGACGGCACGCTGTACCGATGATTAGCAATAAAGGTGCATTATCCTCCTTCCGAATTTACTCTATGTCAGATTTAAAAATAGCACCACTTTTATTCGTTATTTCATAACCGTTAGGCCCCTATTAGGAAAAGACGGTATTATGAAAACCATGATAATTTGTTGTTTCTTCGACGTAACGGATAATGTTTTTAAAGATGTGGCAAAATAATGCCTTACAATGCAAGATAACGGCTCAGTTATTTTACATTAGTGTCAGATTATTTAGTGTGATACAGAATCATTAGGCCTATCATCTAAATTCTTCATCTATTTACTATTATTAGTATTTACTAATTTTGATTAAAGTAAGTATGAAGTCAAGCAAATGCAGCATTTGTATGTTTTAATATTTTTTTTCAAGAATTTAACAAACATTTCTTACGACTAGCAGTGCATACAAAAAATATAACAAATTTAGCAATTGTAGCAAGTAGAAAAAACAAGAAACTTTTTAACAATAATACCTATTTTTTTCAACCCGGGGACATCAACGATAATTTGTGAAGCTCGGCAAATGTTCGCAGAGCTGCGCGAGGATGTTTCTCTCTACTATATCTATGTTATTTCGAGTGGAAACTACATTAATTAATATCAAAAATTACATCAACTCGACGAGCTACATGTAGGGGTCTTTATGAATTGTACGGCTATATAGATTGTCTGCAAACCTCATCTAATCATCAAGTTTGCTCATGTTTCTTTTCCTTCACATGAACTCATACATATATCGCGTTCTGATTGTAGTCCAAAACTACAATGTACCCTATATTGCAAAACAAATCACGCGCAGGATGGACTCGCGAAGGTGTGTATCCATTTTACTAATGTTGGGTCCAATCAAACATATCAATTCTTCAAATTCTGTGCTGCTCATTCGAAAGAAATTTCTAAAACCATTTTTGTCAGTCAGCTTCAATTCAGGCACTAGAGAGTGAAAAGCACCGTATTTAGTCCGTTCCGAAATCCATTCACGAACCCAGCAACTTCTCCGTTTTGTCGATGATCTTTTTCGCAGAATGGTGATAATAGCCGCAGCTTGCTGCCGTCTATCCTTCATGACGATATATGAAGAAATGGCTGAAGGGAGCTACTATCAGCTAACTCTCGCACAGTCTGACCGCAACACAACTTGCTAGTTGTGTTTGAAGCTAATTATAGAAGCGTTCTTCGAAATATCCGCTACCTCATAGGTACAGTGTGACAAGGCTTGCGAGTGAGCTCTCAGGTACATTTCTAGTCACTCGCAAAGTCAGAAATAAGTCGAGGGGCGACGCGTGAGAATGAGGGGTAGCACTTTTCATGAGAGCCCTCTCTCCAGTCTGACCGGCCTCTCGCAGCTAACATTGGTAATTCGAGGTCAACTATCAGGTTCTTCTCTCATGTCTGACCTTACCTTTATATTAAACAAAATTTCGATTGCAGGTCACAAAATGTTATCTACAAATCGGTGTGTTGTGGATGTGACCAATTCTATATCGGTCAAACAGGTGATGCCTTTCAGAATAGGATGACTATACATAGGCAGTAAATTAACAACGAGGCCTATATGATCGAATTATCAATTCATTATCGAATATTGATCAAATGATCAACAAGTGAATCGAATTAAGAAAAGAACAATGCATAATTTGCAATTTTTATTTGTAGTTTTACTCAAAAAATAATTTGTGTTATTGCCGCATGATATAAAACAGATCTCACAGCAGCAGTTTATAACAGCTTCTAAAGCTCTCATGCAAATACGCATGCATTGCACACATGCAATCATATCAGTAAATTTCTCTTTATTATGCCTATTTTGCTCTGTAAAACGATTTGTTTTTGTGCGTATGCTCAACAGTTAATGTCGTCATGAAATCAATCACCAAATGTGGCATGCTTTGAAACACTTATCGCACAATCCCACGCCGCATTCATAGCATTTATTTCGTGAAAGATCTTGACCAAAAGCACAGCAGCTGCAGGTGTGCGAATGGTTTATAGGCCTACAATCGTTGCGCATTGCCACCGATTAATTCTGACATCCGGCTTCTCCAATGCAATTGTCTATCAATTTTAGAGTTTATAATCGTCTCTCTCATATAGACCATGATCGCTAACTTCAGTGGGCGCCATATGTTCCTACCCTGAGATAAAAGAGAAATATTAAAAATAGTCAATGGACAAACTGGTGGGATGTTGCGTAAACGATTAACTTTGCATAAGCAACATATAGACAAAACTAATTATGCCATACTCACTGTAAGTAAGCACATAGCATCATGCGCCATTAGTGAAACAAAGAAATTCAGAGCGGCTCCCATCTACCAATTACCGCCACAATGTAGCAAGTTCTATCGGGAGATGAAAGAAGGTCATCTAATTGCTATGCTTAATCCCGAACTCAATAAGCAATAATTTCATTGTCAATGCATGTCCTAATTTCTATGTTTGTATAATTTTGAAATACAAATCATTCCCTTTGACAAGCTCACGAAGAGCAGAAACCGGTCAGGGAATAAGAGATTTCGAGTTTTCCTTTGGAATTTGGTATTTTATTTTCAACCATTTTGTGCCTTTATTCAGTTTTTTATATATATATATATATATATATATATATATATATATATATATATATATATTTATATACATACATACATACATGTATATCAGGGATGCAGAGTCGGAATCGGAGTCCTATCATTTTTGCTGGAGTCGGGGTCCTATCTAGTGATAGGACTCCGGCCTATAACTAGGCCCGAAAGATAATACAAACAAATTATTTGTCCTCGTGCATATCTGTCACTGTCTTGATGTCAACTTTCTCCGTCAAACAAAAGTACAAAGACACTGCTGCATGCAAAGCATGTAATTGTTGATGGAATGGACCGTGATAGTGAAAAAAGTATTGTCTTTTCACTCGGTGATTTAGTAAAGAAGACAAGCCTTCCTAGCCTCGATCACACCTACGCACCAAAGGTCACATCAGAGACAAAAATGAAATACTGCATAGTAGTATATACTACATACTACAGTAGTTTTTTTGAGAACATTACCTCTTGCACTCATGTTAATCGTTTCTGATGTCTCCTCCAACGCGCCTATTAAAATCAAAAGTGTACTCATATTTTTTGAAGAAGGATAGGGGATTTTCCTGCCTGGTAGAGACTGGAGAAAAACCGTGTGAAGCACACATCAACAAGATGGAGGAGCCGATTCGCAGGCATCCAACTTGAAGCGACATTTGATCAACTTCATAGTTAGATCAACTTTATTATAAGTTTGCGGTTAAGACGATCATCTTCCAAAATGAAAGGATCTTTCTTGGATCGCTTATCAACTTTGTACGGTTTGAACTTAGTGTCATGGATAATTTCAAATATTATATCTTTGTAACACTTTTTGTCAGCTATAAATATGCCATTGCCTTTATCGAAGCGCAGAACGATGATATCATCGTTTTTCGTCAACTTACGGAAGGCATCAGAGAACTTTTTCCACTTATTAGCAAATATAATTTTAGAAAAAGTGGGCCTTGAAAGTATTCCGAATTTTATAAGTAGCCTCATCATAAATGGGGCCATGATTTTTCAACTGCTGCACAACGGCTTCAGCTTCGGCTTTTTGAAAATTTATGTTTACTTTTTTCGGAGGAAGAGACATAGACATGCCTAGAGTGAGGATTTCTTCCTCCTCATCCGTCAACTTGTACGACGATAAATTGACTATGGAAGAAGGCTTGATCGATGGGCTACTGGTCAAAGGACGCTGCTGGTTGATCAAGCTGTTCATCTTTTTCAAATGAAGATCACGTTGTCTGTTGTATTTGGCTAGGATAGTCATGTTCTTCAACATAACCATATATCCTTTTTCACCGTGTGTTTGCAGATGGTCTTTGATTGCACCGTTCGAGACATGTTGCTTGCAGCGATGTTCGAGGGCATTAGTTGTGTAACCAATGTAAGCGACACTGTTACAAGTGTCATGTGGGCACGTGAATTGGTAGACAACATGATGCGGCTCGGATTTTGCTTGCACTGATGGTTTCAGAATTGTCTTCAGACGTTTCGGTCTGTAGTAAGTTCTTACTTTTACTTGAACAGATGGCAGTGTTGGAATAACATTATTCTTGATAATGGCTGTTAATCGTTGCTCTTCAATTTTTGCCGATGTACTCCATTGACTTTGGTAATAAAAGTTGATTGTTGCTTCTGCATTTTTAGGATCGATATTGGTGTGTATTCGCTTTAGATAATTTTGTATTGTTTGATCAATTAAGTTTTGGGGATAGTTGTTATTCACAAGAATTTGCTTGATAACATCAATTTCATTGGAAAATTCTTTCCATGTTGATGATAGTCTGTATGCACGGTTTATGTATGACTTGACCACAGCTTTCTTGTATGTTTCGGGGCCAAAGCAGTCATAGTCGAGACAGTAACCATTATTTGTAGGTTTTCTGTAAACAGGCGTTTTTATTGTATTTGAAATGATATCTCTTCTCAAATTCACATCCAAAAAAGAAAGACAATTGTTCTCCTCTTGTTCATAAGTAAATCTGAGACATGAATTGGCATGGAGCGATGTTATGATGTCATCTATTTTTCAGTCTTTTTTTTCTTGTCAATTTCTTGTGAATGATAATGGAATCATCTACATATCTTCTATAGAAAAGCACATCATCCTTTATATAAAAAACTTTTTTTATAAAAAAGTTTATAAAAAATAACTTTATCCTTATTCTTTGGATTTCTTTATAGTTTTAGTAGATATCCTTCTATTAACTTTGGTAGTGTATCATTAGCTATCTTTGTATATATTTCAGGACATTGATTTTTCAAGTACCTAATATGTAGTTTGAAATTTGTTTCCTACTTAAATGTATTATGTGCTAATTATTTCACTCCCTGATGATGGATAGTGTAAATATCCGAAGCGCCGGTATAAATATTTTTGCTGTGAACTAGTTTTCTAGTTCCGAAGTGAAATCAATTTATCGATCATTTGAAAAATAATACCTTAAGTTATCTAAAATTGATTGCGATTTGCTTTTCTGCAATACATGTTTCAAATATATATATATATATATATATATATATATATATATATATATATATATATATATATATATATATATATATATGTCACCTCGTAATCCGCTACTGTGAATGTCAGAATAAGTATCGCTTTCAGACAAAAATACCTTAGCGATTCATCCGCTGTGTGATCTATTGACAATGGAAAAGATAATGTTATGATATACCCCCGTTATGAGATGGTGAAGACAGTACAGAGACAGTGGTAAAGAGGACGAAAGTGGCCTTGAAGATAATATATCAAGTAAGCCTAATTTGTACATGTACCTGTTTTTTCCCGCTAACATAAATATGTACATTTTTTTCTCTCTAATATATATATATATATATATATATATATATATATATATATATATATATATATATATATATATATACAGGGTGTAACAAAAGTTTCTGACCCACCTTTAATTATGCAAATCAAACTTTGATTACTTATCACACCATCATTAGCTAACCCATTAGCTTACTTGTATTATTAATCACAAAACTACAAATCATTTCTTGTTCACATCATTTTTACAACAAACAAAATTTATTGTACATGAGTTATGAAATTTCCCAGAAATTTATGAATTCAAAGAATTTGAGGTATGAGTATTCAATGCCACTGGGAGGTGAAAGGTAGCCAGTCAGAGGTTAGATTGATACTTGCTGGTTCCCACAAATTTGTCGTTAACATCTGTAACATAAGTTTCAGACCCGGGTCAGAAACTTTTGTTACAAGAGACGGTAACACAATTTCAAGACAAAATTCAACTCTTGTTTCAATTGCATTCCTGTTTAACCCTGTGACGTCAACCTTAAAATACATCGCATTTTTTCAACCTGGGGGAAAAATGACCCCATGGTAGAAATTTGTGCTTTTATTGCTTTTAGATGCGGTAGTCATTAAATCACTCATATTTTTAAGAATTTAGATGCATTTAGATGCAGTAAGAAATTATTGATATTTGATAATACAAGCTGTAGGCCTACTATCTTTCGCATGCTCCCACTTTGAAGTGAAAATAAAAACACCAGATTTCCAAAAAATTCAAATTTCATAATGAATTTAAGAGAATCATCGCAATTTCACAAACAAATTTGCATGATTTAGACACATTTATTGCACAGAAGTAGTCCATGATCTTTACAACAAGAACGCTTGCAACGGAAACACTGTGTGCTCACCTTTTGTCAATCGAGCGGGGACAGAAAAAGCATCCCCGTCTTTGAGTCAACATTCCCGTTGCTGGAGGATTTGAAGTTTCATTTTGAAGCTGACAACCCAGTGATCGCATGGCAACAGTTACTTGTGACTGTAGAGCTTGAGGATTTTGAATGCGTTTGTTGATTTGCCTTTCAACTAAGGAGAATCCCAGCTCTTTCAGATAAAGTCGTCGTTTATAAGATTTGCCTTTGTTCCAATCTGGGAATTTCATGTACCACACAATATAACCTGCAATTGCTCCACAGTCTGTCATGTTGAAAAAGAATACCATTGGCCAACGCTTTATTTTTCGTTTACTAGTATAATGCCTTGCCAAATGATCCAGATTGTCTACGCCAGCTCTGGTTTTGTTGTAATGTTGGATAATAACAGGTTTACATTTGTCGTCTTCATCGATAGACTCATCATGGTGCATACACTGTAAAACGTAGACCGACCATTATCCTACAATATTACTGACAAAATCAACCGACGATTGTCACCTACATCCTGCGATATCCGACGAATTTGTAGGTTCTCCACCTACATCGAAACAGATGCTTTTTTTCGATTAGTGATTGCTTGACCTATGTGAAATCTGTATTATTGTGTGGCAAAACCATGATTTATTTTGACAATTTAATAAATTACCTAGATTTTGTTTTTATTTAAGCTGTAATTCATTGCTATTCATTTTGTCGCTTTTTGTCAGATATTGTAGGTGTTCAGAGGCAATCATCCTACAAGAACTAACAATGACCGACAAAATAGATTTTGGAGGATAAATGTCTGTCAATTGTCAGTCAACAGTTTACAGTGTAGAAGACAACAATATGACGGACCTTCCTTTCTTTGGAACATAACTAACGAGGGTAAGTTGACGATCAAATCCAAAAATAGATGAATACTCTGGCCTGCTGCGATTGCTTTGCATCTCTCTCGGGATATCAGTGCGGTTTTTTCTTATTGTTCCAACAATTGTAGTGCGCATGGCAAGCAAATCATGAGCTAAATCAACCGATTTAAAATAATTATCCATTGTTATATTTCTTCCTGTCTTTATCCAGGGCTGTAATAATCGTTTCACAAGATCTTTTACATTTGACCCAACTGGTGCATTGGGTTGCCTACCAAGATAGACTTCACCTTTCGGAGGAAATGACGTTTCGCTATCACAAGCCCAGAATACCTTTATGCCGTATTTTCCGGGCTTCGAGGGCAAGTACTGCCGGAAACTGCACCGCCCTCGTGTCGCTATCAATTGCTCGTCGACTGTTATGTCACTGCCTGGCTTATAAACGGGTTGTAGATTGGCCAAAAACATTACCTGGCCAAAAACATTACCCAGAAGTCACGGATAGGCGCCAATTTGTCTTGTGAAATACGTTGCTCTCTAGATGCCTGATTGTCGAATCGACAGTACCTCAACAACTCTTTGAAACGCGTGAGAGACATTGAGACCCTGAATACGGGTCTACCATCTTTCGCTGACCATAGTTCGTCTAGAGATTCCCCTGAAGATCGCCACATACCTGCCAAAATCAGAAGACCGATCATAGCCTCTATTTCAGACGAATCAGTCTCACGCTAACCATGGGTTCTCTCATGTGTTTGATTCCATTTTCGTGCTGTAGATTGCCCTCCCTCTACGGTTTGTCTCTCGAACAATTAGAAGTATCATATCATTTGTGAAAAATAACTTGAAACTATCAAAGATAGTATAAACTGATCTGACGCTCGCACTACTGAGCCCACTTTGTTGCCGAAGTACATTTGAAGCACGAGCTTGTGTCGGCCTTTCCGGATTTGTACTCCATATTCGCCCATTTTTGCTTCGTAGCTGATGTGGTATGTTGACTCGTTGATGTAAAGGCGGAGGGTGATCGTTATCAGAGTCTTCGCTGTCATCGGAGGAGTCATTGGATTCGTCATTGGAATCAGTACTTGATTGTCGTTATCATTGACATCACTGGTATGAGTTGATTCATCCTCAGTCAATTTAATATCAGAAACATCAGATCCACTTTCGCGATCCATTATTTGTCGCGCTACTACTTTCGTTGTGTGCATTTTGCGAGCCATTGTAAATTACAAAGCGCGTGCATCAGACATTTGATTTATATCCATCAGCGGACACAAGCCTGGATTACTACTCAGCGCCCCGAGAATGCTTCATTCTTTTCGGGCTACATTCTTTTGGTGCCATTGTTAGCATATGACGCAAATCACAATTGACCTCTCTATGCAACGATAGCTGTGCAAACACAGTCAGTGCAAACTGCTGATAATCCTATCTCTATGGGCCTACGTTGGAATGAACAATGCATCGAACGCTAACACTTCTGTTATCTTGCACAAAAGTACTTACGACAGTGACTTCTATGGCAAGATATCCAACTATCAGCTAACAAATCAATTCAATAGATCGGTTATTCCAGATATCTATTGCCTCTGTCATACAATTTCATGCAGAACACAGACAACCGAGTTGACCCCAGGTTGACGAAATACGTTGAATCATCTGAAACCTCAGACTGTACCTTTCCTTTTCAATCAAATGTATACAGAGCAAACTTTTTGTGCTAAATTTGTTGCAGGGAAAGCTACAGATTGTTTCATAAAAAATGGATCACCCTTAAACATCGCCTTAACTTCAACTTTGT
Source organism: Prostheceraeus crozeri (assembly GCA_907163375.1). Classification (NCBI taxonomy): domain Eukaryota; kingdom Metazoa; phylum Platyhelminthes; order Polycladida; family Euryleptidae; genus Prostheceraeus; species Prostheceraeus crozeri. The sequence goes on from CAJQUW010004004.1 coordinate 62,001, forward strand.
CTAACTCCGCCAAACTTGAACGAATTTCTCTGAAATTTGGAAGATATGTCAGTTGTGCTTACTAATATCATTGTTGGAAATTTCAAGCATGAATATTGAGTTGTTTTCCTGTTATAGATAAAAAAGTAGTAGATAATTTGATCTTCATTTAGCAATGTTACACAAAATCATACCTCACTCTTATAAAATGACATTTGTTTCCTTTGTTATGTAATATGTTGTTCTACAAGCCAAAAGCTATCAAGCAAAACAAAAATAAAGAAAATCGGTCAATCAGAGCCAGTATAGCACCATTATTCATCAACAATAATGTAACTGCTACATGTGATTAACTGGACTTCATGTTCCATAGCTTCCTGACTTCGTTGCGGTGGTGTTGGCAGCACTCCTGATTGCTTTCAGCTAGAAATCTATCTCTTACCGGTTGAAAACAATACAAAGCACAAATGAACAATAACGAGATCGCATTCACAAAAGGCAAAGTATCAGCCTTGCTAGAACAACAAGCTACCATGAATTAAAAAGTACAGCAAGGAACCATGAATTCTGAACGCTATGTGAATGTTTTACGAATGAACATTGGCCAAATGACAGATCAACTTGGTGATCCATCGACATGGTTATTTATGGATGATAATGCTACTTGTCACAGGAGTAGTAGAGTCAACTTATGCAAGTCTCAATTAGGGCTTAGGACATTATCTTGGCCAGCTCGTTCTCCTGATCTGAATCCCATAGAAAATGTATGGAGCATTCTAAAACGTAACGTTCGTCGTTCACTGCTACCTACAGATGGCGTATCACAACTTACGTCACTGTTAAAAAGAGAGTGGAGAAAGTTAGATCAGTCAAAAATCAACGATATCATCGAATCAATGCCTAGACGAATTGGCAATGTCATTGACAATTAGGGTAGGGCCACAAAATATTAGCTTCTTAAGAACCGTTACTGTATCATAGCTTATCAGATTATATGAGGACATTTAAATATATTAGGGACATGAAATAACATGAAAAATGCTTTCTGTATCATACTTATGTTTTATTTAGTCAAATTTTGGGATGATCCACTTTTTATGAAACGGACTGTATTTATCAGGCAGGCCATAAGAGAGGTATTATTTGACATTATGATCTACTATTGAAGTTTCGTGGGATCAATTTGACCCAAGGTTGACGGAAGAGGGTTAATTCAGTATCTTTCCAATTTAATTTTTGTAAGACTTCAATACGCAAAAGCATCGACAATGACTCCAAGAGAACACAATCGTACAAAAATCCAGGCCCTCTTTGATCTTTGAAGCGCGTGTTTAAGTTCGTAAAATTGACAAAGACTTCGGGATTCCACGAAATACTGTTCGATTGTTGTGTATACACACAAATGTGCAGACGAAGATCAAACGCGAAGTGGAAGACCACGAAAACTTAGTCCCTCCTCAAAGGATAAGTTACGCCTACAAATGAAAGATAAGGTCTCCTTCATCGCTCGAAAAATGGCAACAGCATGTTGACCATAAATATTGTCATAGTGAAAAATCCACTTTTTCTCTCCTTCAGAGTTTATTGACCAAGTTATGAGGTTATTTACAATAAAATAATGAAAAGGCCAACGCTTCGTGCCACTGACACTCCGATGGGCCGACTTCTGCAAAACAGCATTTGATGACACGCATTAAATATGGAAGCAACGAAACAGAGTTCAGGTGGCCAACTGCGTATTTAGAAATTAGGGAGCTCGTATTTGCGGTTAATGGCTGGTGCAAGAGATTTTATCAATCGAGCTTCGGTCAGCCTGCAATCCACTGCGCTATGACTTTTGTCCAAGATATCGATATCGAAATGAGAGATGGAGATGTCACTGAACTGGTGCACTTTCATACCGTGTTCGTAAAGGGCATTTCTTTTGTTCTTATTGATCAAATCTCTTCTATGCTCATTATAGCGTTTGGTAAACGGACGGTTGGTTTGGCCTATATAAAAATCGTCACATAAATTACATTTCAGATTATAAACTAAAAACCGGTCCCCACAGGAATAGTTTTGTGGTAAAAGAGAGCAGAGATGACAGGAATTGTGTTTCTTATTAATCCGATTTCTCTTATTAATTACTGTTTCTAGAGTGGGACCAGGTTTGCTGACGATTTTGATAGGAAGGTCACACTGTTTAGCGAGTTTATTTAATTTTCTGTTGCAGCTATCACTAACAAAATTTATTGTGCAGGGAATAGATGCTTCGTTAATTTTTTTTTTTTTTGACCATAAATACCCCACAGTAAGTGGTGATTACTATCGTCGACAAATTCTTTCAATGTATCCTGAATGTGTCCAGTTGATATTTCCTTAAACAGAAAGAACAATTTTGATGCAGTACGGCGCAACTTGTCACACGGCAAAAGCATCCATTAAGAAATGCGAAGAATTGTTTCCAAATGTTTGGGTGCATTGGCCTAGAAACTCGCCTAATTTAAAAACATTGGAACATTTGTGGAGTAAACTTCAACAAATTGTAATTAAGTTACCATGACCTCAAAACCGAGAGTAACTGATTGCTCGCGGTCAAGATGAATTGGAAAACATCGGTCAAACGGAATGTATCAATCTTGTTCTGAGTTGTTCTTGCATGTGTGGATAACTCAGGTGGGTATACAAAAAACCAACTTTCTTTGACATGACTGTCATCAAAATATTCAGTATTTTCTGCTTTAGATGTGTTCCTTTCAACATTATGACTAACATGTTAATATATTGGCACTATGAATATTAATATAGCATTTATGTCAAATTCCAATGTAAAAAATCAATAATAATGCAGGTGTTAGGTGGATCAGAAACTTTTGCTACACCTTGTATATATACAAAATAAGGTTAATAATCAAAATGTAAATGAATATCCAAAACTGCAAACTCAAGGAAAAGTCATTTAAATCCCGACCGGTTTCACCTGCTATGACAGGCTACTCATGGGAAATGAATTATATTGAAAATCAGAATGACAGATAATAAATTTACACAGAAATGAAACATCTAAAAATACATGAGAGAAATTATCAATGATCGTTGAGAGGAGGGTTGAGCAATATGATCATAGATCTCTCCTCTGACTCACGCTCTATGCGGCTGCAATCGGGATGGAGCTGGTATGTTGGGGCAGCCTCAAATTTTGTACTCAAACTCTTGGCACAGTTCGCAATGTGCCTACTGACAGCTAATACCATGTATTTAGAATGAGTCATCTGCTGTCTATGTACAGTCAGTCAGTCGATTCCGGAAAACACCACCGGTCTGTCCCACATAAAAGTCTCCACAAGACCTACACCTCAACACATAAATAACATTGCTGGAAGTACAGCTCAAGTTCTTGTTTATGTGAAACGTCTTGTAACCACCATCACCTTTGAAACTGATAAACCTCCCTGTAATCAAGGTCTCACAGCAACCACACCGTGGATCTCCACATTTGGTGATGTCATTGATGGTTGGCCGATAACTATGCCTGAGAATCCTATAGAAGGAAAGGGGTGGCCGATATGACCTTAGTAATTTGCACTTATCAAAGGTCTTCATTAATTGGAGACTGTTATTGGCTGGTAAAATTGCATCTTTATAAATATTAGGCTTGTTCTTATTATACTTACATATAAAAGGAATCGTCCTTTCACCTTGACCACGTTCGGTGCTTTTGGATTCAGTTCTGCTATCATTACCAGGTAGTACAAATGCGTTATCAATAAGGTTTGATGGATATCTTAATTTCACTAGTGTTTGCTTAAGTATTGCTAGCTCCCTGTTCCTTTTATCTAAATCCGAAACAATTCTATAAATTCTTTTAGCTAATACAAAAGGTATGTTTCTTAGAATATGTCTAGGATGGGCAGAGTTGAACGGGACGTAGCTTTGACTATCAGTAGCCTTTCGGTAGATATCAGTCTCCAAGCGTCCATTACATTTATAACTTGAACATCCAAGAAGTGCATCTTATCTGCATTATATTCCATTATGAATTTAATGTCTTTATGCAGGCCATTCAAAATTCGACTAAATGCTTCAATATTTCCAAAATTCTTATCCCAGACCATCCAGCAATCAATTATGTATCCAGTCCATCTCGCTTTAATTTTCGTGGCAATATCATCATCATAAAGGTCTTGTAATATAGAATACAAATTATGTTCGATAAAACCCATTACTAAGATGGCAAAAGTAGGCGCCATCTTCGTTCCCATCGCCGTTCCGTGTTTTTGCAGATACATATATACTGTATATTGTCTTCGAATGCAAAATAATTATTTTCAAGCACAAAACAGACATGAGAAATGATAAAGTCATTCGAAAATCGTTCGGGAATCAAGGATCTATTCTCAGTAAGCCAAAATTTTACAGCATCTGGGCCAAGAGATAGAGAAATTTTTGTATGTAATGATACGACATCAAACGTTGCCAAAATAATATCATCAAAGTGAGAATCGGATAATGATGCAACGTTTGCTATTTTGTGCTAAGTGCAAAATCGAATAAAGTGATGATTCATGCTTTTCAGGTTATGTCAAAGAAACCTTGTTAAGCTTTCAATGCGCAGCCGATTCGGTCATGGTCCTTTTTAAGTCCTTATCTTGAAGAAGCAATCATGCAAAAGAGACGAGAAAACTGTTGATAAACATCATTTAATAAGTGAAATATACAAAACGCATATAGCCCAAGTCAGTGCCCATATTACCCCGTGGTATGGGGCTCAATGGATATTTTAACAAAATCGCTTCTAATTTTTTTCTAATGGATCCTAGAACCTTCATCTTTTTTGGAAAGTTGGCTGATGCACTCTTCTTGTCCTTTGAGCTGTTCCGGGACGAAAAGAACTACTCTTGTAAAAAATAAGTCTGAAATACCCTTAGGGTGCCCATCCGCCTCCCCTGCCATTACATATCGAATTCCTGATTGAGCAATATCAGCTCAACAGACCAACTGAATGTAAGTGTTGCCAGTTGCAATGTAAGATAATAATGAAATTACATTTGATAAAATTAAGAAAAAACGTTTTCCTTTAGTGCAACGATTAACCTGTTGAGGACGGATTAGAGAATTTTATTCATGTTAGTACTTGTATATTACAAATTATAATGTTTTAGTATCACATAATTTCATCATTAAGTCATCATAAACATGTTATCAACAGTTATTTTTAGACTTATATCGCTATTTTACATGTAAGTATGCATGCATATACATTCGACTAAACACAAGCTTTATGACACTTGTATAATATCACTGACTGTTCATGGAAAACATTGAATATAAATTTTGTGTATCAAAAATGAAAAGAAACATACACTTCATATTCAAGAAACAACGTAAATATATTCCAAATGTTTGAGACACATGAATTTATATAATACATTGCACAAGAAACATGAAGTTACTAACACATCGATATATTACATATACATGTAATTTGTAGCTTAACAATATTTCATGTCACTAAAAGATTATGAGCTATCGTCTTCATGTACTAAACAATGAGCTTCCCATTCATAAAACATGGTGAAGCGCAGAGGGCAGGGTCACCAATACACTCTGGGATATAGAACACTGTCTCCCGTGTAATCCCTCTCTTCGCGTAAACTCTGCACTTTTTTGTTGGCCTTGGACGGTTTTCTTGAGCTTCAAATGTTTTGGCGCTTGAATAGAAGCATTCAATTCCACAGGATTCAATGGGATTCGATGGCGTCCCCCATTCGAATCAGTCACACGACCTTTTCCTCTTTTCAACACAAACTCTGATATCAATTCATTCAGGAACAAAAGATAATCGTTTGAGCCTCCTGATTTTGAATATACGTGTACAATTCATGCGTTGTAGCTTAAGATTTGCTAGGTTAGCTAGATAGCCTATTATCCTGATGATTTGAATTGTTAAAATATGAACCACATTTCAGACAACAAGCAATTGACAACAAGCTCATAGATAGCTTCTCGAGTCAGAATGAATGTCAACTCTAATAATGTTCTAACCAAACTAGCAACTATAGCTTTTTATATTCTGAACAATATCAAAACGTCTTATACAGCTGACATGACTCAGAACTTTATGTGCATAGAAAGTGCATCATTCATTCATGAATATAACTTCGAATTACTGTCGAAAAGATGCAGGCTTGACGTCAATTCATTTGATTTCAATTCGGGTTTTGAGCGATTTTATTCAAGCGTCGGCACTTGTGATAAAGTGGTATTCAATTAAGTCGTGAGCTGAGATAATGTAACAATGACGAGCTGTGCTCGTCTTCCGTCCTCAGCAGGTGAATGAAACAGTCTGTAGGCTTATATGCCCTAATTGAAAACTTTTCGTTGAATTGTCAGTATTCCGAGCTCAACTTAAGCTATAATAGAATGGAGTGAATTATTCTAGGGCCTACCGTCTTCCACGATGCACACATAAGTAGTTTATGTATTTGATGATTTTAATAGTTGAAAAGCGACATCCGTCGATCCCACAGACAGACAGGTAATATCAAACACCGAGATTTTAAAACGAAATTCAGTCTAAATCTAAAGACGTGAAACATGCATTATAACAAAATAAAGATTCTCTTACGTCTGTTTTCTTGGTCAATCGAATAATTTAGTAATGAGGCAAAGAAAATTGATTCCCGTTCAACTGAATCTGGTGTGAAATAGATTAGAGCATGTAAAATATGCATACATGCTTTGTTAATGAGGAAATGTTTTGTTGACCGGCATCCTCTATGAAAATAGAGAAATATGCTTTAGAATATTTCATTGGATGCATGAAATTGACTTTAATCATCAATTCATCTTGATTATGTAGTACATTAGCAATTTTATTATGCTAGCAAAAATGAGGTGAATTGTTGATCAAGTTGATATAGGTGTAGGTTTAAGTTTAAAATAGCAATTATGGAATTGATATAATTTTGCATCATCATATGTGAAAGTGTGATTGCCATACGCAGCACAGTAGCTAATTAATTATTACTTATTGAATAATATTGAAAAAATCTATAGTTTTATAAAAGGTTTTGATTGGTGTTGAAGAAAAATGTGTCACATTGTTGTTATTTGATAGTAGTAATACCGTTGCAAAATCAAGGCCAAAATGTCCAACAATGAGTCATCATGCTGACTCAGCCCGCCCCTCTCTGGAAGGCAGGTTGGAAGAAGGGAGAAGGCCAAGGATGTGTTGGGAGGAATGGGTCCGTGAGGAGGAAAGCGTTTCCCTACCCCTCCCCCTCTGGAAGGAAGGAAGGAAGGAAGGAGGAGCAGCAAAGGTAGGAATCTAGGAGGGATAGAGTTAGAAAAGGTGTGTTTTGGTGGTTTTGGGATGAGAAAGGCTGGAATTCGGCATGAAGGAGGGTTCGGATGTGAAAACGGAGTTCAGATTCGGAGTTTACGTGAAGTTTTGGGTTAGGAAGGAAGGACGAAGGAGTTTTCCTGTGAGGCAAGGGTAGGAATCTCTGAAAACTGCCAGAGTTAGAAAAAGGCAGGTTTTGGTCGTTTTGGGATGAGAAAGTCCGTTTTTCGGCATGAAGGAGTGCTCGGATGGGAAAACGGAGGGCAGATTCGGAGTCTACGTGAAATTTTGGGTTAGGAAGGTTCTTTCCAGCGGAATTGGAGAGAAAAAATTTTGAGGACGTCCCCCCTCTGGACGAGACTTCCAACTTTGGTTCTAGAGATCGTAAAAAGTCGTGCAATAGCTCGTTTGAAAGCTAAGAGTGAGAAAAATGCAGTGGAAAGCTCAGTTTGGCCCTATCTTCCTGGGTTTAGAGAGTAAAATGGCAGGAATCTCTGAAAACCACCAGAGTTAGAAAAAGGCGAGGTTTGGTCAAATAGTCAAAAAGAACAAGACAAGGAGACAAATGCAGTGGAAAGCACAGTTTGGGCCTATCTTCCTTGGCTGAGGCTTGGGAGTGACTTTAAGATTTTTGACCATCACCGAAAAACCGACAGAGTTAGAATTTTTACGAAAATGGCTCTAGCGGCTGATCGAAGCCTCGAACGGGAAAACGGAGACCAGATTTGGAATCAGCGTGACATTTTACATTTGAATGTCATTCATGCTATGTCTCCGAAGTGATGGGAAGAAAGATGATAGAAGCAGTAGAGTTTACGAATGAATTTTGTTCACTACGTTTTCATCGACAAAGTCATCGTGGTGTGATTAGCGACACATGGCGAAAATTGCATCTCGACTAGATTCATTTCAAGAGCATGGATCTAACTTGCTCTTATGTCGCATAAAACACATTCATATTCAACTCAATGTGCTAAACTAGATTTGACTACAATACTTGGGAAAGGCAATCATGAGTCAGTTGTCCGCGTACCTCCTTTTCCCTACCGCAAAGAAGTCAGGGGAGAAACGGAGGTCTCTCATTTGCTCTCATAGTGTCAAATGTGGATTCACAGGAGACTATAAAAGCAGACGTCTCCCCATTTTCGCTTCATATTATTCTCTTGACTTTGAAAGCGTGTGTGACTTGCTCAAGCCATTGTCCGTCTCAATTTTGTCCGATTCAATCCTGTTTCCAAATTTACAAGTGAGTGTCATGACTGTGTGGCCTAAACATTACCAACATTTTAGAAGAGAGACGCAGGACAGTGTGTAGCCGATAATTGTACAAGCCTATTTTGTTGGACCATCGCCACCGCCACCTCCACCGCCACCTAGACGCTTTACCTTTAGGTCTTTTAGGGAATTGAAACTTAATTCGGGTCCTAAGCACAAGACATTTAATTTACTGAACGATGGCGAAGACTTAGACTTTGGTAATAAGCTGTAAATCATGTGAACGCCCCAAAAGGTCCTCTTAAGGGCCACCTCATATGTCACTGCTAAGCTAAGGACTTTCTTTTCTCTGATGATCATGAATGTACTTAGTGGTATTTTTTTCGTTACAGAATGCCATGGCCATGAATCCTACTCCAACTGCAGCATCACTGAATCCTCAACATCTCGAGCTGTGGAATCCGAAAATTGAAAAGGTAATTCACGGCTATCCTACCTGCAAACAACAAGTGCGCAACAACGGTGTTCGACTCTATCTTCAAACGCCGGAGGTATACGTACCAAAAGTGCATACGCAAGTAAATCGTTGCGGTCAAAACCTGAGTATCCCTATTGATAATTGGTTGCGTCAGCAGCTTGATTTTTTAGAAGACGTTGTGAGGCAAAAGGCTCTTATTCCCACTGAACTGTTACAGTTGTGGCCAGAATAGAAAACTTCGTATTACATGTATAAACCTTTGTATCGCGGCACTCGCTGCTATATTTTGCAAAGCAAGTATTGTAAAGTGACTTCAGGAGTGACAGTTGAACAGTCAGCTGAAACAGAATTGTCATCTCTAGGTGCAGACTTTTATTCCTTTCATATTGAGGTGCCTACTGTTTATGTGGGACCTCATCAATCTGACGGTAATTTGATTTCTCTCAATTTGCGCATTGCTGAAATTCATCATCAACCTGAGTTACAGGTCTTGATCACATTGAGAAAGTCATTGATTCTTGTGTCAAAGAGTGTCAAGAGCCTAAACGTCGTTGCGCATCAAAGAAGGATGGTGTTACCACCAAAGAGAAATCTTAAGTATTGTAATCAGTTAGTATGTAGTGAATGTGGAAAACGCGATCTTGTGCGTTATGTTCAATTAAAACATTGTAATCATGTTGTATGTATCTTTTGCTATGTAAAGGACAGACATCCTTGTATTGTTCCTGCTCAATGTATTATCTTGTAATTAAGTCTTTTTGATATTGTAGGTTGTCATCTTCATAGACAGTGAGGGGACACCCATACAGGAGTTGAGTGCTATTGCAATGAGAGAAAGTGATCAAACTGTTGTTAGTGTATATCATATATTTGCCTACTGTCCTCCATACAAAGACGAATGGTCACGATGTCATCTGCATGGACTTAATCCTTCTATTTCGATTCATATTGGATTTGTAAGTGAAACGTATTTGATAAGTGATTTCAAACGGTGGCTGTCACGTTTTCATATTGTTAAAATATTAGGAAATGATTCTGAACGAGAAGCAGCAACACTTCAGTTGCACATTGATAATTTATATTTACCATGTTGGGTAGATCGTGTAAGACAAGACTATCATATGCATTGTGATCAAACGAAGTTTAGAGATGAAATGATTTTTGATATGGCTGCATGTTTCGGTGAGAGACATCACCTTTACAGACCACCATCCCATTGTAATACTAGAAATAAAGCCACCTACATTGCAAAACTCTCTTCACGCTGGCATTGTAGTCTCTATGACGTCTATGAACTGTATCTATATTATTGTCAACAGCATGGATATATGTAGAACATGTTTTTACTCCTTGTAAATGAGTGATGATCATTTCACGAAGTGTATTCTGTACTTGTGAATTTTGAGTGATGTTGAATAAACTTACAGTGGAACATGATTGTTATTTCTGTTTTATTCATGGTGGAAGTCATTGAAGCCATGTGAAATCTACATTCACAACGTTTATGATGACGCATCGTACAATAAGTAACCACATGTGTCATTTGACACTTGATCAACAAGGATTCGATGGATTTTTACAAGATTGGAAACTTACATTTAAAATGAAGATGAATGATATAAAAGTAGTGCCAACTCAAAGCCTTCATCTCTTCAAAAGATTGATAGAGAGTTTACAACCTCAAGATGTGAAGGGTAGACTCGTTGCTTATATAGAGTTGAAAAATTTGCAAAAACCACTTCGTTTTGGATCTTATTGCACAGAATGGATTACTCTTAGTGATCAACTTTATGGTCGTCATATGGAGACAATTATGGAGAGAATAGTAGAGACGATGGAAGGAAATGCGCACGTTGTTGAACATATCATGATTCAACTGAGTGTGTTTACATCCACGACTTTGTTTGATGGTCGACACATTGCGTAAATGCGATAGAGTTTTCTTTTCACTGAGTATTTTGTAATGGTGTATAGAGCAACATGAGTCATTGCGCTTTGTGCATTACTATCGGGCTCTTTGTTAGATAAATGAATGCGTCTTTGTTCGCTAGAAGGGGCGTGTTACAACATGAGTCATTGCGCTTTGTGCATTACTATCGGGTTCTTTGAAGACAAATGAAAGCGTCTTTGTTCGCTAGAAGGGGCGTATCACTAAAGTCTTCGTGAGGACTAGAACGACTTTGTGTATAAATAGGGAAGGTTTAAAAACCTTTAACCTTCCCTTTTATGTTATCATAACCTTTAAAAATGATGTCCATGTTGATGATGATCAACTACAGTAACACTCTCCACATACTGAGAACGCACCATCGGTCTTTATGAGACCACGGCCTAACGGCCACCGTATGAAGAAAGAAAATGTACACTCATCATGCCACACATAAACATGACTCTCTCCTTCTTTCTTAGGCATACCCTTCTTCACTCAGGTTTGAATCATAAAGAAATTATGAGCATGCCTCTATGTATCATGGAAAAGTCAGTGTGTTACATTTCATGATACGAAACGTCAACTTCACATAACTCTAGAACGTTTTCAACTATGAAGGTTGTATCGCGCAATCCTATTCCAACTCTTGCCGTGTTATTAACGTAGGAGAAGGCATTGTATTTATTCGCATTCAAGAGATGATTCTACATAATGATCACTGCTACATCGTGATTCCAAAACCCTCATGGGAAAGTATAAAAAGGAAGTTCACTCAACCCTCATGTCATTTGTGAATCATGCTCCCCATCCGCATCATCAACGCAATGCGCGAAATGAATCTCAGAAGAGACATCGATTTAGAACAGTTGCATACCCATCTTCCCGATTCAGTCTATCATCGCGGTCGTCCGCAAATGTTGGTCATTCGCATGAGCAACGGCCGAAATCTTCAAATCTTTCGCTGCGGCAAAATCCAATTCCTAGGAAACCTTTCTCATTTCGTGATGCTGTCCATGTGTTACGAAGTCGTCAAGAAAATGCGAACACTCACGCCTCATATACTCCTCACTCCCCTGACATTGAAGAATATAGTAGTGTCTGTTCAATTGAAGATGTTAGTGAATCTAGCAAACATTAAAGCCAGTAATCATTGTATATTTTATGAAACTGAACTCTTTCCTGCTGCTTTGATTCGGAAGTGGCATCCTGTAGATATTGCAGTGTTTCACTACGGACATTGTATCATGACTGGTTTACGTGATATCAGTAAAGTAGCTGACATTGTTAAATCTCTAATGTGCTATCTGTATGAGTCACAGTTAATAGAATCGTGTTAATCACACGATGCGTTTTGAATAAGTCATCTCAAAAAACTATCACCCACACACACACACTTGTCGGTGAAAAGGTCACGCTATCTGACGCGAGGCGCCATCGCTTTGTCTAATGAATAAGGCCCACACACGTGTCGGTGAAAAGGTTGAACAAGACTGATTGGATTCTCATCTAACTGAGTGACGCTTTACCACTTCATGAGTCAGAGCTATTTATAGACATAAGTCAGCAAAGTGGTTGATGTATCCTAAGCCGAAGAAATTGTCATGATGCTACATTCGTTGGTGAGGATGTTAGCTTACAAACTTTGACATGGTTTTGATTTTATTTTGTACTTTACCTATCTTGCAAACAGTGAAATGCTTGTCACTTTATTTTATACTTTACCTATAAATTGCCAAAGTCCATCATCTATGGGGATAGGGTTACCTATGTTTTTGATTTAAGGATTTAGGGTTTTATGCTGCACAAGCGAATGTTGACCGTTAGTGTATAGTACATTTATTAACTTAACCATTTGTGAATGACATTATTCCTAACAGTGTAAACAACTACTTTATTTCTAACTTTACAAACAGTGAGATGGTTATAACTTTATTTTATTCTTCACCTATCTTACAAACATTGAAATGCTTGTTACTTTATTTTATATTTTACCTATCTTGCAAACTGTGAAATGATTCCAACATTAATTCAAGCTTTACAATCATCAACTTTATTTCTAACTTTACAAACTTCAACTTTATTTCTAACTTTACAAACAGTGAAACGATTCTGACTTCATTTCATATTTCACCTATCTTACAAACAGTGGCATGCTTATGATATTATTACCAAGTCAGTCCCACCTATTTGAACCACAACTTTATGTGAAAGGAAAACGACGCAGTATGTACATGATATGTTATTCATCATCACAACCGATTTTCATAGCACCGCACATAGGTAGTACTGATGGTAGCAGAAAACAAAGTTTTTATGGCTCACTTCACCGGAGAAAACAAAGTCATTTAAGGAAACTGTACAGGGACAAAGCAAAGTCAGGGAACTCCAATCACTTCAATCACTGAGAAGGAAAAAAGATAATCGTTTATTTTGCCTAGTCAAAGTTTATCATGGGAACAATCATTGAAGTGACATCCAATGAATTACATTTCACTCTACTCCATATCATAAAGACTAACCTTTGTCGAATGGCTGCAATACTCTGACCTGGCGAGAGAAAGCCCAACGTGAGCAACGGCTCAGAGGTTTTGGTCTAACAAACGACGAACAACCCGTGCAACGCAATCCCTCTACGGCAGTACCCGCCGTCCCGAAGGAACGCTCGAGCAAAGGAGGTATTACAGCGATGATATGTTTTATGAGCAGAAGTGAATCTCTTGATAGCAAGAGACTATTCAACTTGATAGCAAGTCAAAACAACCTGATAGCAGGAGCTCACCGACGCTCTCCTTCTGAAAGATAAATGTGAAGGGCAGAGCTGGTATGCTGCCTTTTATAAGATTTTCCTAAGCGGTGAATGGATGAGACCTCTCGTCAAATCACAGACGAACTAGAGTTCCCGATGTCCGCCCGCACATTTGTAACGCGTTATTGAAATCGTCTTACGCAAAAATGATGTTTAGCAATAGACTCAACCATGGCACCTGAAGTCAATACATTGAAACATGATGATTGCACGATTCGTTTTCATCAAGAGAGCTTCGGAGGCTTAATACAAGATCACATCCTTGAGTTTCAAAGGGAGGAGACAGAATTGGAAGCATGTTTATACTATACACGAGAAATATTTACGGAGTTGATATCTTATTTCAAAGACAGTATCATCAAGGCTCACTTAATTGCACATGTCAATTACATTCATTTTCCACAAGGTGAAGAAGCGGAAAGTGTAGACATACAATTTCGTTCCTACGGACAAGAATTTGTTACTGATGCTTCTGAGTTTTATACACGGTATCTGCGGAAGATTATTTCTCGGATGGACAACTTTCATGGTTACGCCAATCATTTGCATCTGAATAAAATAAACCATATTGTCATTGCTATTAGTAAAGTTGGTTTCAATGATGTTAAATCAAAGACCAAATAAAGTATTTTTTCATGACGACTTTTTGCTAACTATACTTTAGAGGTAACGAGTCTCTACTGATACCATGTAGTCGATTTTTATAAACGGTAGACTTGTTACACTTCGTGGTAGTATTATTCATCAATGGTTTATCATGTTGAGTTCAATCTTTGAAATAAGTATATTTCGAACATCACATCTCTCCCTATGTTTTTTCTGCTGATTTTAGTAACTTACGTTTTCTTCAATGCTTGTATAGCAATAGACTGCGATACAGTAAAGTAACGTTCAGAGCTTGTTCACCACTAAAGAGAGAAGTCTGGTGTGTTGCATGTGGTGCAAGGGTGGCCTCCCGTTTCATTACATTTCTTCATTTATTCTTCCCTTCTGCATTCCATATCCGAAGATATGGGGCGGGCTTGGGACCGCTTTAGCTGCATTAGAAGGTAGTCCTTAAGACAGCTCATGGGGCGTTCTCCGTCCACCGACACTAGTCTTACTTCAACGACTACTGGAAGAATTTTGAAAGAAAAATAATGGGAGATTAGTTGCGGTAAGGAAATGATCATGCTGAAGTAACTTACTGGGAACTTTCTTCCGAACTTTTCGGACGACGAAGTCCTCAAGCTCGCCGGTGATGTCCATGTTCATGTGGAGACATCGGACTCTGTCGCCCTCGTAGCATTGCTGCGTCTGATTGGGGTAGCTCGTCATTGTCGCTACGTCGCACACATTATTTTCGAAGAGGGGAAGATGGACTTCATACACTGTTCTTTTTCTACACTTCTCACGCGCATGCAATCGCTCCACTTCCGACAACATCTGCCTATTTATCACCTTCGTCTCTTCCACTTCCTTCACCACATCTCGCATCCGCTCCACCTCATTCTTCTCACACATCAATTCCAACTCTAAGCGCTCAACCGCCTTCACTCGCTTCATCATTCCACTCCTTTCCTTCAACCACTCCTGCTCCTTCACTCGCATCTCCTCTAGCTCCTCTCTCATCACCTTCATACCCTCAATCTTGGCCTTCAGCTCTTCATTCTCCTTCAAAACTTTTCTATTCACACTCTCCATACCCATCATACGATCCTTCAACCTCTTTCCTAGGCGATGATGTAGCTACAGGCTCACCCACTTCCTGACTCTCCCTGTCTTTCTTTTCCTGAGCGTCCCATTGTTCCTTCAAATCCACTATATCCCCAAGAAAAACTTCCATCACCGCATCCAGATCAACCTCATCAGTCTTCCTAATTTTCGCTCTCAACTCCATCCACTTCCTCAGTCGCATCCTCATCACTCTTCCCAGCCACCCCCTTCGCAATCGAAGCTATATCCTTATCATTCTCCTCCATTGCCAACAATATCCCCTCAAACCATTATTTAAACCCTTTCTCTCCGATGTTCCCAGTCTCACACTGCAAATGCGCCCCCATCGCACATATCCGACAAGACACACACAGCCTCAACATCACCTTCCTCTCATGGCCTATGGTCCCTCTTTAGCTTTCAGGTGCTTCTTAAGGTCGCTGCCTCGTGCGATGCGGCCACAAGCATCCTTGCATTACACTGCTTAGTCATTGTAAAGATTCTGTAAAGATAGAGTAAAATTTGATAGCAAGTGTTGATAGGATACTACTTGCTGATATGCATTGAAAGACTAAATCACCAAAACTTTGATAGCAAACGTTGGAATAAAATCGTCAACCAAATTTAAAGAGTATGATTCCTAGCTTTATCCTAAAACCCAAAGTTTGATAGCAAACCTTGTCAGAGCACTCACCGTTCGTCTTGCAACTTGAAACAGGAGTGAAGACTAGAGAAAAGACGCGGTTAATATACCCAGTGATCACAAAGCCATGATTCAGACCTTCCTTATTTGGCCATGCGTTTGACATGACAATAGCGGTTTTAGCACTTATGGGCATCGGCAGTCACCAAGCTTTCAGTCACCAACTCCCAACACAAAGACTGGTTACCCTATGACGCGTAAAGTTTTGACGTCAATGCCTGCAGTAACCCTCTCATTTTTACCAAGTTACAATGACAAACGATAGACGTTGCCAACCCTTAGTAACTGAGGCTAGACGAGATTTCACAAAGGCCTGATAGCAGAAGCCAGGTTGATAGCAAGCGTTTAGGTGTTAAGCTCTTGAATCCGTTACAGGCATTACTCAAAGGGGATCTGATCCCAGCTCCAAGTCCAAGACCCACAAATCCAACCTCGGGCGGACAGAGCGTGCGTCATGTCACTGTGTTGGTATCTGGCCCCGATTTTTACATAAAAACCGGTGGAGCTATTTACAAGAGGAAACATACCAAGTCGTTGCTTTGATCAGCTTGATAGCAAGCCGTGATTCACAAGCGTTTTGCAATGGAGATGTTTAGATGCCACCCATGACAAGATAGCCAAGACTCAACCGATTGGCGTTCAAAGTGCTACGTTGAGAACTGTGTTAAATGCCCAACATGAGCTGCCCCAGCGGTTTCGGTCTAAAATATGACACACTCCCTTGCCACACTTGTCACTACGGCATCATCCGCCGTCCCGGAGGAACACCCTGTCAGTAGAATATTACAGCAAAACTCTCCGTGTCATGCTCGCTTTTAGCGAAAAGCCTCTTGTATCATGAGAAGACTGGCTCGTACACACTTAACCATGTCTTCATTGACTTCAGCAGGGTCGAAAACCCCAGAAAACCTCCAAAAATAGTGAATTTAGATTTTTCAACTTTTTAGCACTACTTATGACATTTTATAAGGAGTCTGTCAACATAGGTCTGATCAATAGCGATCGAATATTTTTTGAATCAAATCAAAAGGACTTGTAGAAGCAAAGTTACTGGCCTTTAAAGCTTTGGAGTCTTTTATGGCCTGGAGACGAAGGCCATCTCATGGTCTGACGCCTTAGCTGATATCAGCCATGAAATTTTCTAAGTCGGTTTCCTACGCCAACCCGAAATTTGGAATGTCCGATGCTATCATCAGAGCTCATAGAGACGACCTACCTCTGACAATCGCTCTCGTCTTCTCGTCTTCTTCTCTCCGATTCACTTGAAAATCACCCTCTAGATGCAGAATTGCACGCTGACTTTAAACTTGGTCTGCGTTTTCCCGTCCGAGATTTCGTTCACCTGCTAGAGCCATTTTCGTAAAAATTCTAACTCTGTCGTTTTTTCGGTGATGGGCAAAAATCTTAAAGTCACTCTCAAACCTCAACCAAGGAAGATATGGCCAAACTGTGCTTTCCAATGAATTTGTATCACTCTTAGCTTTCAAACGAGCTATTGCACGACTTTATAGGATCTCTAGAACCAAAGTTGGAAGTCTCGTCCAGAGTGGGGGGGGACGTCCTCAAAAATTTTTCTCTCCGATTTCGCTGGAAACAACCTTCCTAACCCAAAATTTTATGTAAACTCCGAATCTGCTCTCCGTTTTTCCATCCGAACACTCCTTCATGCCGAAAAACGGACTTTCTCATCCCAAAACGACCAAAACCTGCCTTTTTCTAACTCTGGCAGTTTTCAGAGATTCCTACCCTTGCCTCACAGGAAAACTCCTTCTTCCTTCCTTCCTAACCCAAAACTTCACGTAAACTCCAAATCTGAACTCCGTTTTCACATCCGAACCCTCCTTCATGCCGAATTCCAGCCTTTCTCATCCCAAAACCACCAAAACACACCTTTTCTAACTCTATCCTTCCTAGATTCCTACCTTTGCTGCTCCTCCTTCCTTCCTTCCTTCCTTCCAGAGGGGGAGGGGTAGGGAAACGCTTTCCTCCTCACGGACCCATTCCTCCCAACACATCCTTGGCCTTCTCCCTTCTTCCAACCTGCCTTCCAGAGAGGGGGGGGCGAGTCAGCATGATAACTCATCGTTGCACATTTTGGCCTTGATTTTGCAACGGGATTACTACTTTTGATGTCTATGCATCTTATCATGGTTTACTTACAACTCGCTCTTTTATCCTCTTTGGTTCAATGACGTCATCAAAATGTCGATCTTTAAATATCTCTGTAAGTTTAAACGAATAATTAAGTTTTCCAAAGTTCTTTAAAGTAAATTTACTATTAGAATCTTTTGATTCCATCAATGTTGAATAAGAGATTTTAAAATATATTATTTCCAAAAAGATATAAATGCTGTTCATTAACCAAATCAACGAGCGAAACGTCGATCATACTGAAGAGGCATCTGAGCGCGTTTTAGTACTCCCCATAATCATATTCTAAGACAGGTTCCACACATTTGTTTTAATACATCTTGTTACTTTGGTGTTCATGTTGTCAAGATGACTGTCAAAAGGGGAGATTTGTTTTCCTCAGCTGTGAAATCATCACATTTTCCCTAAATTATCAATTTTCAGGTTTATTTAGATGTTATCGAGAAAGACAGCTTGACATACGGTTATACATGCTTTCACGTGATTAATGCATTGCTTTGTAAATTGATAATAATAATAATAATAATAATAGTGTTTATTTCACAAAAGTAATGGAAATCATAAGTTACATTAAGAGTCGGACTTTACAGTATGAAGGTTAAAAAGGCAGTACAATTGTTTCTCAAGAAGAGGACAAAATTCAAAGTTCCATGCATGCAAAGTCTTGCAAATATAGCAATCAGCATCATATTATTTCCGATTCATGATTGTTGAAGTCAGTGGAAAAAATGATAGTCTGTATCTTTCTGTTCGGGTCAGTTGTAATCGGTAATGCTTTGAATGAAGTAAACGTTTTGGTACGTACTTGTGAAGAATATGGTTCTTGTTATCAGCCAATTTCCTGAATAGCCTCTTGCTGATTAATTCCCGTCGATGTTGCAGACGAAAGTAACTATGTTGCTGACGGTGGATCTTTGTGTTTCCGGTACCTTGATTTATAAGTTTAAAAGCTCGATAATCAACACTTTCAATTTTTCTTTCCAGTCTTTTAGGCAAGTGAATGAAAATTGGGCAAGCATATTCGAGTGTCGACTGAATCATGCCCGAGTAGACCATCTTCAGATCGGCGACATTTACAAAACGCTTCAACTTTCGCAAGATGAAAAACCGGCGATTGCATTTCTTCACTACGTTTGCGATATGGTGGTCCCATGTCAACTTATTGTTCAAGATAACGCCGAGTACATTCATCTCAGTCACTGTTGGCAAGGGCAATCGGTCATGAACAGCTGAAGTGCTACGTTGACAGAGCAGTATCTTCGATTTGTCTTTATTTAATATGATTCTGTTGTCTTTGCACCATTCTTCCGTGCTTTCCAATTCAATCTGAATGTCATCGGAAATGTTCTTGTCTCGAAAAATCGGCAATATAGAGTAAATGTCATCAGCATACTTTACTTGCTTAGTCGACGAAAGTTGAGGACTCATATCATTTGTAAAGATGGAAAATAAGGTCGGCCCAAATACTGAGCCCTGAGGAATTCCATTTCTCATGACATTTGGATTTGAAAATGATCCCCGTATTTTGACCGTAAAATGTCTGTCTTGAAGATAGGAAAAGAGCCAGCGAATGAATCCTAATGGTAATTTCAACTGTTGCAACTTTTGTATCAACAGATTGTAATTTATTGAATCAAATGCTGAGGTCATATCCAAGGACATAATGGCCACGCCATTTGTTGCAGAGTCATCATAATAATGGAACGCATTTTCTGTTATATCAATCAATGCAGTGGTGGTAGAGTGCTGTGGTCGAAATCCGTGCTGATCTTCTCCCAGAGATGGTTCTATAGTCTTCCACATTTTGTTCAACACAATCCTTTCAAAAACCTTTGATATCACTGGAAAAGTACTTATGGGTCGAATTTTATCAACTGTGGGGGGAGTTGTCTTCGGAACTGGGGTAATAATTGCCGTCTTCCAAGCTTGAGGAAAACAGCGTTGCTTTATGGAAGCATCATATATTCCTTTCAATGGTTTAGCAATGAGATCAGCTGTTTCAGAATATATCCTTGTTGGGATATTATCAATGCCGGTCGATTTCTTCCATGACAAAGACTTTAATCCATTAAATACCTCTTCTTCACTGATATTCACATTCCAATTATCATCAAGTAAAGTGACATCAGCATTGTATGCGCTTGATGGTTCATCATATTTGCACTTTAACATTTTAGCAATATCATTTGATAATTTTTCGGAATTTTCCTCTTGATTCAACAGACAGCTCCAAATTCCAGTATTATTTTTACCGTTTATGTCTTTTACTATCTTCCAAATACCATGTCTTGTCTGTTTCATTTTATCAGCAAACATTTGTTTCGATTTGCAGATTTCAGATCTAACTTTCATTTTCAAGTAGTTATATTTTTCCCAATCACCAGCACGGTAAGCTTGCCAACGTTGGTCTATCAAGGACTTAGTCAGAGGCGATAGCCATTCCTTATCACGACTTGTCATACAGACAAATCTTTGAGGTATAGTGCAGTCAACAGCAAGAGTTAATACGTAATGGAACATTTCAAAAAGTTCATTTACATCAATATCGGGGTTCATGAATATATCCCAGTCAATCTCTGATAAGCAACTTCTCAGATTTTTCAGGTTAGAATGCCTATAATCGTAGATTCGGTGTGATGTAGAAATAGCAGAATTGGGTATAGCTTTGCTTGATATGGGATCAGCACAGATTGTGACATGGTCAGAATTGCCAATAGGAGCACTGAATTTCACATTTTCAGTCAGATAAATGTCTTTTAAATTTCTGGAAATAACAATGTGGTCGAGAATACTCTTGCCTCTTGTAGGCCTTGTAACAATGTCTTTCAGATCGAGGATATTACAAAGATCTGTTACATTCAAATGATTAAAATCCCCAAGAATTATCAAATCAAAGTTCGGACTTTCATATAAAAGTTTGTCAATAAAATGTACAATGGATTCACGAATTTCGTTCGTTCTGACGCGAGAGATATTTGGGGGAATGTACAAACAAAACATAATGATATTACAGCTTATCAGTTTCATAACGACAAATTCCATTTCTTCAATCAAAAGCTGATGATTTATCAAACGATAAATAACTCTGTCATTTATATAAACAGCAACTCCGCCACCTTTTCGAATTAAGCGATCAGATCGAACCAACATGTAGCCAGGTATACTAATAGTCTTCGAGTCGACATCATCGCTCAACCAAGACTCGGTCACACAAATTACATCAGGAGTGGTCGCTAACGTCATCGAAGAAAATTCGTCGAATTTTCCTATAAGAGAGCGGATATTCGTAAGAAAAATATTCGGATAAGAAAAATTGTTTTTGTCTAAAATCCGTCTCGAAAATGGTGTACCCTATCTAATCCAGAAGACAGGTCATCAAAGAAAACAATTTTGCCATGTCGAATAATCGCTTTTTTGCTTTCGCTGTTGATCACTTTGAGTTCTTCACGCAGTATTCTGTCACATTTTTGCTGCTCTTTTGTTAAGTCAGGATTTATGTAGACACCTTTGTATGCATTATGACGCATCAGTTGTTTAGATTTATACAGAATCTCGTTACGCGTTTTGATGTCTGAACATTTTACCCTCAACAAGCGATGTCGGTTTGGCACTATCTTGCCCAATCGATTTACTTCTTTGATGTGAGAAAAATCAACTTGTAAAATAGTAAATAAACTTTGTAATATACTCCGATCATAGTTGCATCTTTCAGCAGTGCTACCATCACTAGATTCAGCTAGTCCAGAAATAACAAGACATTTTCTCTTCGCCTGTCTCAACTCAAACTCATTCATGATGCTGCTACTGAATTCATGGTTGATTTGAGCTTGAGGTGGATAATGATTAGCATTAGCCAGTTCTGATGTTACTTTGAGCAAGTTTTGCTTGTATTCGGCCTGTTCCTTTTTAATAACGTCAAGCTGTGATTCGACTTTGTCAACTCGACGGCATAAATGTTGAATATTGTCTTCAATGCGATTGATTTGAGCAGTAAAAGAGAATATGATGTCATCTTTTGCACTTTGTATTAGTTGTTTTACATCCTCTAAGGTACAAGCAAGTGACTTGGTGGAGCGTGTATTCTTTCTTGCTGGTGTAGCCATGGACAATCGATGTAAGAAAATCACAATGAACGTTGTCTAATTTTAGCGTACGAGGATTCACGTAAAAATGGAAACGTCACAGGTCACGTGCAAAAATCAATAATGCGAAATATTTTGGCGAGAGTTTGTTCTAGCTCGATTGTAATAACAGCTGATTTTAATGATAGCTGACAGTACCAGCTACTACACTCAGTCAAACACAGCAACACAAATCAATAATCGAGACACAGGGAAATCCAAAGGTGTGACGAAGATATTTAGGTGTACCGAATTGATGGCGAGACACTACAGATATCCGTCATAGATATCTCACAAGATCAGATGCTAGTGACGCAATGCAAATCCGAATCCGAACAATACATGCATCAATTGAAAGCCAAATCGCTATAGTGAGCAACACTCCAGCCAAAAACACAAAAAATGAGAATACCGAATCTCCAATAAGTCAGATTGCAAAACCAACCAAACCAAAAGATTAACCGAAACCAGACGAACACACAGATACCAAATTTTGTGTTGTAAAGGTGGACCAAACCCAACTAATCAAGGATATTACGCATCGATAGTGAGAGAACAGCAGAGACACGACCAGCACGTTTAGCGAGACAGTATGCTCTGTATATCCTTCAACATCCTCTACCGCCGTAGCCGTCGGACGCATTCATGTGCTGCTCGTACAGGTTGTCAGCGCAGCAAGGCAAATTCATGTTTTTGACACTCTACGCTTGTTTTTTTCTCGTCGATCTTTGCGTCTTTCGATTCGGAAACTCTTGCGCTATCCAGCGATGTCCTTCGCTTAAATGGTTTCCGCAACCCTGCTCTGCAATTAGCGTTTTTTTCAATTTTTAAGTTGTCCATCAATTAGTCAGCATTCCTGCTTTCCACTCTGCATTCATCGTGCCTCCCATTTCCATGACGTCATCCCCACGAATCACCTACGCGCGGTCCACTCTTCTGCAGCTGAGAGGAAACTACCGCTTGCCTCGCAAACAAAGACGCGCTCTCTGGTTCCATCGCCTCCTTCTTCCCAAAGCGATAATTACATCATCGAATTCCTGCCAACAGCCAACTTTTCCCTACTCATCCCCGACCGCCAGCACCAATGCTGTGACCAACGGACACGTGAAGTTACGCAAGCCAAAATCCCCACAATATCAAGCCCCATCTATTCTTGTGTTCAACGCGAGGTCTCTTTTTAATAAACTTGACGATCTTCTTATTAGAACCTGAAAATTCGACGCGGACGCTGTAGTGATTACGGAATCCTGGCTTGACTCGAACATCTCTGATCATGCCGTCTCACTTCCAGGATACGAATTGGTTCGACAAGATCGTGATTCAAACGGAGGAGGTATTGTGTGTTACTGTAAATCACATCTGAAGATATCTACTGTAAGTAATACCCATGTTTCTTCTTTCAAATCAAACATTCTTTGTATTTGCATGGACAACTTTGATTTGACTTTATGTGCTATTTATCATCCTTACTGGGGTAAAGTCGCTGCACATTCATTAGTTTTGGACTTCGTTCAAGAATTGATAGATAACAGTGAAACCAGTCATTTTATGATTGTTGGTGACATCAATGATTTGAGACTTTATATTGATGATTTCTTTGCTTTGAATAACTTGAAACAGCTTGTTAATGTATCTACGAGAGGTCGTAACACTCTTGACATTGTTGCCACGAATATGCCTAAAAAATTTATGTCCCCTCATTGTATTTCGCCATTGGGACGTTCAGATCACAAAGGCATTTTTCTTAATAAATCAAGTGTGATTTCTGTTATCACCAGGAAAGTTAAGGTCCGGTACCTCTCTCCATCATCTTTCGCTGCATGTTATCGTTATCTATCTTCGGTTGATTGGGATGATTTCTTTCTTCATGTGGATGATGTGAATGTTGCTGTTGACCATTTTCACATGTTCCTTCGCTATGTTTTTCTTCTCTACTCGACTGAACGAACCGTCCGTATGAGAAATGTTGATCCTGTTTGGCTGACCCCTACCCTGAAACTCTTGTCTGATGATCGTGACCGTGCGCTCTCTAAAGGGAATTATCCTAAGTATCTTCAGCTTAGAGAGAAATTTCGTAACTCTGTGCTTTCCGCCAAATTCCAGCATTTCTCTCATTTGACGTCTGACTCGACCTCCGACAGATGGAAATGTATCAATGCTCAAATAGCTGGCAAAAAACAACAATCGGCTTTTGACTTCGCTGATGTCATCAATCTTAATGATTACTTTCAGCGTGCATTTTCTCCTCCCGACATTCATCTCTTTACTGATTCACGTCCTTTAACCAAACCCACCCCGTTTCGAGTCACTGAATCCTTGGTTGTCAATATGATTAAAAAATGCAAATCGAACTCTGTTGGTCTGGATGAAATTCCCGGATTCTTTTTCAGATCTTTCATCGATGTACTTGCTCTGCCTCTTACAAGACTTTACAATCAGTGTCTTCAAAGCGGCGTTTTCCCCAACCTCTGGAAATGTGCGAACATCACTCCGATTCCAAAGGGCACAAATGACCACAGACCCATCTCCATCCTACCCTTCTTGAGTAAAGTTCTGGAGCGGCTTATCAGAGACCATGTCCTAATACCTTCGTTTAATCATCATTTTAACAACAGACAGTTCGGGTTCATTTCAAACGGTCTTGGTGGTTGCACCAATGCTTTGGTAGCCATTCGCCTTTCTATCATTGAACACATCACTAAGAACCCAACTCATTATGCGAAACTTCTCGCCGTCGATTTTCGTAAAGCGTTTGATTCAGTTAGTCATTCCCTAATCCTCCATAATCTCAAGACAAACTTCGCCTGTGACCCCTTCACGATTAAATTCATACAAAGCTTCCTCAGCAGTCGTTTTCAGCGTGTTTCCACGAGTGGCCTCGTAGCTCCATGGAAAGAGATCCATAGTGGTGTCCCCCAGGGTTCCATTCTTGGCCCAATCCTTTTCATCACCCTGATTGATGACCTTCCCGTTTTGCAGGATACGAAAGTTGTTGTGTATGTGGATGATGTCACGTTGATTTTTTTGGGCGATGAGAATGCTGTTGATACTTTTCAGAATGTTGTGAATGTCTTCAGTGATTGGTGCGATGAGAAAAAGCTTACGATAAACTCGGAGAAAACAAAATGCATGACTGTCGCTCGAAAGCTGCGCACTCCGCCAAATTGCCCTGTCCTTATCAACAATAAACCAATCGAGCATGTGAATTATATTGAGATTCTTGGTGTGTTTTTTTCTGATGATGCGAAATGGGACTTACAATTCTCTTCCCTGTACAGCAGATGTTGTCGCTCTATGTCAGTTGTAAAACGCTTGCGAAACAACCATAACTCAGGAAATGTATTGTGGCAGGCTTACATAAGTTTCGTTTATTGTCATATTGCTTTTTCTGGCCTGTTATCTGTGATATCAACAGCAACTCCTTCCGCAAACTTGAACAACTTCATCGCATGGCCATGAAATGGTCTGGTTTTTCTTGTAAGTCGAGTCTCATCGATATGCTCGACAAGTGTTGTGCAAAGCTAATCAAGAAAATTGCAAGCCAAAAGGACATTCATCCCCTTACTGATTTCTTCGTCACTCGTTCCCATGCTGCTAACGTGCGGAACCCCCGTGTGTTACTCCCTTTCCGAAGACGTTCGGCCATGTATAACAAATCTTTAGTTAAGTACTGTGTTCACTCATGATTTGTCTTTCTGTACATATTGTCATTACCGCCATTTGTTTTTGACAAATAAAGAATTATTATTATTATTATATAGTTATAATCTAGTTGCCAAATAATTGCCTTTTCTTTTAATGTAATCGGGAATGAAACCACACCATTCATCCATACAAGATAAAAATATCATTCAAATAAGCTGGGAATATCGCGATTTCGTTCCACATAATCTATCCATTGAATCTGCCCTTTGCAGTTTTTGGACCATTATAGGAATTTGGACCATAGTAATTTGGACCCTTCGTCTACAAGGCTATTCGGACCCTTTTGAATAGATGTGATTTAAAGCAATCATTAAAGTTGGGAACCTCATTTTTGGGATTTTTTATTTCAGTTTTTGCTACATCAAGACATCTTTATTCAAACGTCACCACAAAGATGAGATTTCAGTTAACATTTTATGGACCCTTTCTGTCTGGACCCTTTCGCACCTTTCATAGGCCTTTCACGGCCCTTGAATTGGCAGTGAAGATTCAACTCAATCTTTGATTTTTTTATTTACAATAACTTTAGAAACGATTGGAGATTGAGGATTTAACAATTCATTAAAAAGAAATCAGAGTTAGGGAAGCATTTAAGTATAGAAATGATAGACTGATCCCTTTCAAATGTCACATGCATTACTCAGTTTCATGTTTAGAATAGGAGTGCAGCTCAATAACATCTGAACGATTAAAACTACTTACCGATGATTGACAGCTTGAGGCATCCATCTGTCTCAGAAAACTCCAAAATCATGCATGTCCAGTTGATCTAAAGTATTGCTAGCGTCTTACACAATTGATGTGATAAAAGATACATTAAACTCACAAATACAAATGATGTAAGGCTAACTCAAGATTGACAAGAAAATTTCTGTGATTCGTCGTCTAAGAGAAGAGAATGGACAGCTGCTCCCCAGCATTCCCCATCTAGGCAAGTAAGATCTCACTTTCGTCCACATGTCTACTTTCATTTGTTTTTCGTACATTGCGTGCAACTGGTCATGAAAATGATATCGCTTTGTGTATCATGCAACAGATGTGAGCAAGTTCTAAGGCTTCAATAAAGTGACGCCACGATTCTTACATGCGCATGGGAATGAAGTGCTTTTTTAAAAGTTCCTCTCTGTGCAGAACTCACTGAAGACATACATGGGATGATTCATGTCATTATCCATGTTAGAAGTCTTCTGTAACGTTTAATTGAAAGGCTTCCTACATGTAAGTTCATTAATATAAACGTTATTCTCATTAACCCTCTTTTGACGAGCGTATCACATATGATGCACTTGTCATCCTCGAATTATTTTGTCTATAATGCTTCAAGTAGAATGTATTCATTGTAAAAATGAAATCCAGGTTGCTCTTTAGATCTTGCCTCTAAGTTTCGTTTATGACGCAACCAACCATCGGATGAATTGTCTTCGAATCTCCATAAGTTGCAGATTTCCTTATATACATCAACTTTGTTTATATTTTATGAAGCAAAATCACAAAGCAACACAAGAAAGGAAGAAGAAAATATCATATGTATCATCTGTGTCGAAGAATATTAAATTCCAAACATTTGTTTATTCATCAGGACCCTAAGCCTGTCAATGTATCATATATGACACGCGCGGCATGACTAAGAACGCTTTGTCTTCAAGAAATCGCACAAACAACCGTGAATCGAGAAAAGAATGAATCATGGGCGGGCATGAGTGCTCTTGTTGCATGCATGAATGAATAGGTCAAATGATTCGGAAATGGCAACATCGGACCATAATTCATTATTCAATTCCTTTTTTACTGAAATTCCATCCAGTGCACTGTTGGTATGATGAGTTGAGACTAATAAAAAGTGCAATGTCAAAATTACCTTAATTGAAATTTCAGCTGTGCTGCCTATCGCTGAGCAGGCTATCCATTATTTGAATTTGGCTTGCTTCACCACATGACACTGATTAACTGCTCGTATGCAAGCAAAACAGTGTGGAACAGGCAGTAGAAATTGGTTAATAGTTTCAACTTGCATCTTGCGGCGGTTCATTCGAAACGTGACAATGGCTAAGAGATTGAGAACTCCGAGAGTGGCCAAAAACACAGGCTGTGAGAGATGAAGCTTCATGAAATGCTCGAATAAGTCGAGGAGGAAGAAATTGAAAATTCAATAGTCATTTACAACTTCACGAAGGTATTTTCGAGGAAGAACTTCAAGGATGAAATTTAGCTCGAATTTTTTTAGCACTTTTTTATTTCAAAGCTAAAATAAAATGAATTTAGACTTGAAATTTTGCATGCGCACTAGCAGACACTATGCCTATTGCAACATCAACAGCAATTTAAGAAGCAATGTCTGGTGACTTGATCACAAAGGGGATAATTTCTGGAAACGTAACGCCGTAATGCTGGAATACCGTTGCGGGCGAGTACGAGTAGAGAGAATCTTCTTCACGGCACACGCGGGTGAAGATATATTCGAATATGCATGAGAAGGACAACTATTGTGTTGCATCAAATGATATCCATGTAATGCAATTAAATCATTCTATTGGTCGAAATCAGTCCTCGATGACTCTGTGGCACAGATTTTCAAACATTTTCACGCGGCATTGATCAAAACAGTCATTTATCAGTAGGCCCTATAGTAGTTATCAAAATTGCATGTAGCTATTGATTGCATAGTTACAATATTTGTTGTGTCTTACTGCAGGTACTGGTATTTTTTAGTAGTCTTCACATCAATGTAATTGATCATTTTCAACTTAGACGTGACTGCTCGAGGCGAGACGACCTATGGCTTCGCATCATTGTGACTTATAACAGATATCATAAACAACAGACATATCAACTGGGAACAGAAGTCAACAACAGCTTTGACTGTCGAGGTTTGAAAAGTGTTCTAAGAGAAACATGCACAATCTTTTAATTGATGAAATGCCAATCATAAACCAGCATCTCATCAGTATAAACAGCATGTTATTCGACTAGACCACACTGTAGACCACAGAATTAGATTGTTTGAGGGTGTCACTTTGCTAGAGGTGCAAAAGGATTCAAAATGATGCCACATGCAAGAATTTACTAAGTCGGCAAAAAAAATGATTCATGCCTTACAGAGAGAGGAAAAATGGTCGTGCGTCACCTGCGGATTGTTATGAATTCCTTCAAAATGCTCTGATCGCCTCGACTTTCCTCAACTTCGAAGAATTCAGATCAGTAGCAATAACATGGCAAAATCAAGTGCAAAATGTGCAACGATGAGTCATCATGCGGACAGCCCCCCCCCCCCTATGGCAGGAAGGTGAGGGAGAGGGCCAAGGTTGTGTTGGGAGGAATGGGTCCGAGAGGAGGAAGTTGGGTCGGTGAAGTTTCGGTGAAATATCGCCCCCCCCCCCCGACGATACAATTGACCAAATTGGTCAAAATACGTTTTTCAGAAAATAAGTTGTTCAGATTCATGTGAAACAAACTTCTATCAAGGTTTCAGGTTGAAATTCGCCCAAAAATTTTTTTCGAAATTTTTTCACTACGGTGGGCGAAGATACTTAGGATTTTTTGAAGTCCAAATGTGAAATGTCGCTTTTTTAGCCAACTTTCACGATTTCTCACTCAGGAATGAAGTGAATGAAGAGCTCTGGTTTCTTTTACGGGGAAGACGGCACTTTGTTCTCTAGGATCCACTCTTTCAGATGCGTGGCAGGCTCCGTTTCCAAATGAGAGCCTGTTGAAAATCGAGTTTTTGCGCATTTTCCAAAATTTTTGAACTTTTTGAAAAAACGACCGAGTTTTTTCAACTCGGCTTCTGGTCATCGTAGAGGGTCGAGGGATGTCTTAAATGAAAGTGGATAGCGAGAAAACATGGCACTCAAAATTTGGAGTCAATCGGAGCACTAGAACCGGAGATGGACGGGTTTAAAGGTTTTGGATGATGGGTATTACGTCATCAGCTGATCGCCACAAACTATATAAACGGGGAACCGACAGAGACTTTTCATTTAGAGGTGAGCGATTGTCAAAGGTAGGTCGTCTCTCTGAGCTCCGATGATTGCATCGGACATTCCAAATTCCGGGTTTCTTTAAGAGACCGACTTAGAAAATTTCATGTCAGTCATGTCAAGTCATGTCAGACTTCGCCAGGAGATGGCCTTCGTCTCCAGGCCATAAAAGACTCCAAAATTTTAAAGGCTTGTAACTTTGCTTCTACAAGTCCGTTTGACTTGATTCAAAAAAGGTGCAGTCGCTATTGACCTGCCTTAAGCAATAGACTACTTATAAAATTTCAAAGTAGTGCTAAAACGTTGAAAAATTTAAATTCACTATTTTTGGAGGTTTTCAGGGGTTTCCAACCCTTCTAAATTCAACTAAGACATTTACAAAGTTGCCAGAGGCAAGCTTCGGCTCGAGACTTGTTTCCTGATGTAAATAACTCCACCGATTTTCATGTCAAAATCGGGGCCCGGATACGAACACAGTGACATGACGCACGCTCTGTCCGCCCGAGGTTGGATTTGTGGGTCGAGGTCTTGGAGTTGGGATAAGATCCCCTCTGAGAAATGCCTGTGACGGATTCATCAGCTTAACTTGTCTTTCCTCAAAGCGAAGTTGTCTTTGTGATAGCACTGGGCGACTATCGATTCTGTCTTTGTATAGCATGGGCCTTCACGACTGAAAGCCCGGTAACTGTCGATGTGTTGTCCAAATGAGGTAAAAGCGTCGTTGTCTTTGTGATAGCACTGGGCGACTATCGATTCTGTCTTTGTATAGCATGGGCCTTCACGACTGAAAGCCCGGTAACTATCGATGTGTTGTCCAAATTAGGTAAAAGCGTCGTTGTCTTTGTGATAGCACTGGGCGACCATCGATTCTGTCTTTGTATAGCATGGGCCTTCACGACTGAAAGCCCGGTAACTGTCGATGTGTTGTCCAAATTAGGTAAAAGCGTCGTTCTCAAGTCAAAAACACGACTAAATTTAGAAAGACCAAGGCAAGGCTTTGTGTCGGGAGGGTATATAAGCCACTGCTTCTCTCTAGGCTTCATTCCTGTTTCAAGTTGTAAGACGAACGGTGAGTGCTCTGTCAAACTTTGAAATATTTAGAACTTAGGATTATTCTGTCTTAATACAGATACAGTAGTAGCTTCATATGAGCGTTTTTATTACACTGCGACTTTAGATGAGATCCTTTAACAATCTCCTATTATAAGCACTAAACTGTGTCTCAATTTAACACATTATTTCCTCTATTTTCAGTTTGAAAAATGACGAAGGAATGTAACAAGAAATTACAAATTTTCAAGTGCAGTTGTGGCAAGCCCTTCCGCGGTGACCGTTTCGGGCGCCACGTCTTGGCGAGAGTGACGAAGGGTGAGATGAAGCATGATGATGTGTTGATGGTAATGCATTGTGTGTGGTGTGATGTTCGTTGTAGTGCGTATGATGTCGAGTTTGTGAAGGCTCATGCTAATTGTCCTGTGCGGGTGATTGGGAAGGAAATGATGACTCAAGTGTTGAGTGGTGAGCGGGGGAGCGCATTTGTTCAAGGCGAACCAGTACGTTCCCCAGTCGTGAATGTCGATTTGGATAAGGATGATGAAGTGGTGAGTAAAGTAAAGAGGAAGTTGATTGTCGAGAGTGATGATGATGATGATGATGAGGCTATGGTGAGCGTTGTAATGAAGAAGGGGTGTGTTGAGAGGTTGAGTGATGATGATAAGCTTGAGCGACCTGTAGCGTCGATTCAGCCACTGGCAAATCCATGGGCTCAATCGTCGCCCAGAGATGAGCGTGTGATGCCCAATTGTGTTGTAAGAGTGAGTCAGTCGAGTGTGCCGAGTAAAGTGGTGCTCACGAAGAATGATGCGCTCGCGTATGGGAATGTGAGGAATGAGTGTGACAGGTTGCAGGGAAATTTAAATGCTGCAAAGTGAACGTTGAAAGAAGTGACTGTGGAAAGGGATCGTTTGAAGAGAGAGTCGGAGGACTTTGCGAGTGTGAAGAGAGAGTTCTTTGAAGCAAGGCAGAAGTTGGTGAATGAGAGAAAGTTGAAGGAGACGCTTGAGTCGAAGTTGGAGAGTTGTGAGAAGTCGGTCTGTCGAGAGCGTGAGTTGAAGGAAGAGGCGATGGAACGAGTGAGAGTGTTGGAGCGTCAGTTGAGTGTGCAATCGGAAGTGTCGCCTGAAATGGTCACCGCCCTACACATGACTGTGGTGGGTTATGTCTCGGAGCGGCCATTGATTTATGGAGGTGTGACTCCAGACACAAGTCAAGAATGCTTTAACTGCACGAATGTCCGATGTTATCAAATCAAAATACATCACAAGGAGGACATCCGTGTAGATTATAGAAAGCCTCACAAATTTCGTAAGTATTATGACTGGAACATAACATTATACCATCTTTCTCATTCTTACTTCTTTCATTGCAGGCCAACTGAAAAGGCCATAATCCCAACACATCCTACGTCCCATGATCGCACCATGGGTTCTCTTAAGGGCCAACCTTCTAATGCATTTAAAGCGGTCCCAAGCCCGCCACATATCTTCGGATATGGAATGCAGAGGGTAAGTATAAATGAAGAAATGGAATGAAATGGGAGGCCAACCTTGCACCACATGCAACACATCAGACTTCTCTTTTCGCTAGTGAACAAGCTCTGAACGTTACTTAACTGTATCGCAGTCTATTGCTATACAAGCATTGAAGAAAACGTAAGTTACTAAAATCAGCAGAAAAAACATAGGGAGAGATGTGATGTTCGAAATATACTTATTTCAAAGATTGAACTCAACATGATAAACCATTGATGAATAATACTACCACGAAGGGTAGCAAGTCTACCGTTTATAAAAATCAACTACATGGTATCAGTAGAGACTCGTTACCTCTAAAGTATAGTTAGCAAAAAGTCGTCATGAAAAAATACTTTATTTGGTCTTTGATTTAACATCATTGAAACTCACTTTACTAATAGCAATGACAATATGGTTTATTTTATTCAGAAGCAAATGATTGGCGTAACCATGAAAGTTGTCCATCCGAGAAATAATCTTCCGCAGATACCGTGTATAAAACTCAGAAGCATCAGTAACATATTCTTGTCCATAGGAACGAAATTGTATGTCTACACTTTCCGCTTCTTCACCTTGTGGAAAATGAATGTAATTGACATGTGCAATTAAGTGAGCCTTGATGATACTGTCTTTGAAATAAGATATCAACTCCGTAAATATTTCTCGTGTATAGTATAAACATGCTTCCAATTCTGTCTCCTCCCTTTGAAACTCAAGGATGTGATCTTGTATTAAGCCTCCGAAGCACTCTTGATGAAAACGAATCGTGCAATCATCATGTTTCAATGTATTGACTTCAGGTGCCATGGTTGAGTCTATTGCTAAACATCATTTTTGCGTAAGACGATTTCAATAACGCGTTACAAATGTGCGGGCGGACATCGGGAACTCTAGTTCGTCTGTGATTTGACGAGAGGTCTCATCCATTCACCGCTTAGGAAAATCTTATAAAAGGCAGCATACCAGCTCTGCCCTTCACATTTATCTTTCAGAAGGAGAGCGTCGGTGAGCTCCTGCTATCAGGTTGTTTTGACTTGCTATCAAGTTGAATAGTCTCTTGCTATCAAGAGATTCACTTCTGCTCATAAAACATATCATCGCTGTAATACCTCCTTTGCTCGAGCGTTCCTTCGGGACGGCGGGTACTGCCGTAGAGGGATTGCGTTGCACGGGTTGTTCGTCGTTTGTTAGACCGAAACCTCTGAGCCGTTGCTCATGTTGGGCGTTCGACTTCATACTCAACGTGATGCTTTCTCTCGCCAGGTCAGAGTATTTCAGCCATTCGACAAAGGTCAGTCTTTATGATATGGAGTAGAGTGAAATGTAACTCATTAGATGTCACTTCAATGATTGTTCCCATGATAAACGTTGACTTGGCAAATGAAACGATTCTCATCTTTCCTTTTCAGTGATTGAAATCTGCGTTGACAAAGTCTAATTAAACCTTATCTACCAAAATGGAGTTTACGAAAATCGAAGAGTATCGCGTCTGTGCTGAGAAGGAGAGGAAGACGATTAACCAATGTAAGTTTTTGTGTAATGGGGCAAGGATGAGGTGCAGGTTGTGCTAATAAAACTCTTTAACTAACACCATTAGGTTTGCATGTGTGTGTTGAACGTAGGAATTAATTGTCATAAACCTCTAAATAACATCAAGAGGGTAGGAATAATGTCCTTATTAATTTTCAACGAAAATCAAGACCCCTTACCTCTCCCTACTCCGTGATTTTCAAAACCGAAACTAACATTTCGAAAAATTCATTGTGATGTGTTTAGGTGAAATCTCTCACCACCCTCTTTTCTTCCGTTTCAGTGCAAGAACCGTTCGCCAATGGGGAGTCCGTCCCTGTAAAAGCAATCGGACAAGCCTACGAGCGATTTGGAATGTGTAAGTATCTTGATGGGTTAATTCTGTCATGTTTTAGCACTTCTGTATCCGCATAACTCATTCTCTTTCATTGTCTCCGCAACCTCTAATCTCATCTCTTTTTCCTCTCTACAGATTTGGCAAGGCAGGAGAATTGGGAGGAAGCCGCGAGGCGGAAATACCGCGAGGAATTTCCGGCCCTATCTTCCCGCTCCACCACCACTACCAACCAAACAACTCCCTACCACCCATCGACCTCGGCCATTGCCCCACCTCCACCGCCGTCAGCTCCGGTACCTGCGCCATTCCCTGCTCCCGGTCACCACGCCCCTCCAACACCGAAGCCCAGGACCCTTACATCCTCAGCTCGCGTCCCTCTCCTGCCTCCTCCGCGTCCATCCTTGCTGCCGGAGTTACAGTCCCTAGATGGTAAGTAATCGTGATTGGGAAAAGGGGATAAGACTTCAAACTTGAAATGTTGATCATGTTAGTAATCTCTTTCCTCTTTTTGTCAACAGATCTGGCGACGTTTCTCTTGGACAGTGACGTTCCCTCCCGTCCCATCGTCATCCGAGCATCACAATCACCACCTGCAGCAGCCGAACTCCCTCTCCTCTCCGTTCAGTCGGTGGAGAGATTGCTGGAGGAGGAGGAGTTAGAGATAGTGGGAGATGGAAGTCGAAGAGAAGGACTTTCGATGCCAGCGGTGTGACAGGGTCTTCGCCTCAGCCTACAGCTTGAGACGTCACACCGCTGGAAATGCCTGCAGAGGAGGAAAGCGCCGACCGATCTCTCAACGGCCCAAGTGTGAACGCACCTTCTACAACAACACCAACTTGCGAGTCCACATCGATGGCGGTTCCTGTAGCAGTGTGAGGCAACCACCGACAACAAAAGGTTGGAAGCATCCTTTAATCGCACGTCGGCTTTTCCTGTTCTTCGTGTCAGAAGACCTTTCCTACAGAGTTTGTTCCTTCTTCGCACACACTCTGTCACACACATTCCACAGAGCTTTACACTGACAACAACGTCACGCTAAGGCTGAGCAAGTTTTCCCTTGAGAGGCTCATTCGCGACTATGAGTTAGAAAGCTCTGAACCTGTGCAAGATATTCATCCTTTCTTGATGAATAAAATAGGTTTAATTCATCAAATGTTGACGAGCTTAGATAGATTTTTACTCAAGGGCATGTTCTATCTCACTACTCGTTTCAATAAGGTAGACAGTAGCACGGGAGAAGTTGAGTCCACTGTGACCATTAGGATAGCTTCCTGTGCTGCTGATCTCATGGGTGATGTAAACGAGTGGATAGAGAGACATGCGACCTATCTCGTCAGCAACTTAAATAAATTTAATGAAAGAGACAGCGGATTGGTTTTTGATGGGATAGAGAAAGTAGACATTAAGATCAATCTTTTAGAAAATTTGCAAGGGAGCGGTTGTTTCACCCTCTGAGTCAGAGGTCAGTGAGTGCTCTGTCAGAGCACTGGCCGACAAGAAGGCTGTCATCAATGTAGAGTGTCAGTCCCAGTGTTTCAAGTATGCCGTCCTCTCCATTTTTCACTATAATGATATAGGTATAAATCGTGAACGAATCACTAAATATCGTGAATGGGAGGATGAACTTAAGTTTGACGGGTTAGATGTCAACACATTAGATTTTAAAGGCATCGCCCAATTTGAAAAGCTCAATAACATTAAGATCGTCGTCCATCTCTGGGAAAAGGGTCTGAAGGGCGTTAGGTACAACAACCGCCAAAATAACTTCGACCGGGTTGTCAATCTTCTCCTAGTCTATAGCGACAACCATCCAGAATGGCATTATTGTGGCATTCCTAAAATTTCAAAGTTGCATCGCCACCAACAAAGTTATGATAACAAACATTATTACTGTGATCGCTGCACACGGCGCTTTAGGTCAAAACCATTTTTTAAGAGCATTACGAGTGGTGCTGTCGGGCTAAACTTCAAATGGAAGTCATGCCCAAAGATAAATTTTATAGGTATGAGGAAAACGGCAATGAGCTCAGTCCCATATGTACCATCTATGCGGACATTGAATGTTACACTGAACAAGAAGACGTAAGTCATGAGCCAGCAGCCATTGCCTGTTATGAAGTTTGGCATCCATATTATAGGAACCAAAATAAAATGCATGTGTGGCAAGGCGAGGAGTGCGTTGAAAACTTCCTCAACTTTTTAGATAGGAAAGCCCGTTTTCATCAACGCTACAAAACGGAGCTGACTAGGAAACCCATGTGCTTCACAGAAGCCGATATAATCTAGTTTGATAGGACCACGGAATGTCCCCGCTGCTGTTCATCCTTTGATGATCAGCAACATAAGAAAGTGAGGGACCATTGCCATTTCAGTGGTAAATTTAGGTCTGCCTTATGCAGTAAATGCAACATGAAACTTAGGCTCAAACGGCGAACGCTCCCCGTCATCTTCCGTAACTTTAAATGTTATGATGCTCACATCATCATTCGCCATGGATTCGGTAAAATGAAGTCCTGGTCATCCAAAGTGATTGCACAAAATAAGGAAAAATTTATGTGCATCACTGCTAAAGTACAAGTAGATAAGACGAAGGAGGGGAAGCCTGTCTTCTATGACATAAAGTTTCTAGATTGTTTTCAATTTATGTCTTCTTCTTTAGTCGCGTTGGCTAATAATTTAGAAACACTTCCCCTCACTCAACATTTAAAGAAAGACTATCCCAACATAAGTGACAGTCTGATGCGATGGAAAGGGGTGTTTACTTATTGTTATTTTAGTTCAATGGACACATTGAAAGAAACATCCCTTCCGTCCATCGATAAATTTAAAAATGATTTGACGGGTGAGGACTGTTCGTTGGATGACTATAGGCATGCAGAGCAAGTATGGTCAGAATTAAGTGTCGCACGTTTGGTGACTACATGCTTGCCTACTTAAAATTAGACGTCTATCTGTTGGCTGACGTGTTTGAGACTTTTAGGAAAGTCACATTAGAACAGGACACCTTAGATCCCGTCCATTTTGTTAGTCTGCCGGGTCTGTCCTAACAGTCAGCCTTCAAGATGAAGAAGGAGTGCATACATTTATTGCAAGATGCAGAAATGTACACGTTATTTGAACGTGGTATTAGGGGAGGCTTAACATTTGTCAGCAAACATGTTGTCAGCAGCGCCCAAGACATAGGATCGACCACACATTTAATGTACATAGACCAAAATAATTTATATGGGAGTGCATTATCTAAGCCTTTGCCACAGTCTGACTTCGAATGGGTAGAGCCCATGACATTGAATACTTCTCCAATCCAGCACACATCATGGCACTGGGAGATGAGGCCGACATAGGTTATTTATTTGAAGTCAACCTCATCTATCCATAATGTAGTAAGAATAAGACAGTTGATATTCCTCTCGCACCCGAATCTGGCATAGTCAGCCCAGATATGTTCTCTCCCTTTATGGAAGAACACAATAAGCAATATGAGGCGGAAAATGACTTAAAATATAAACCCACTAGGAAGTTGTTGCTCACCCAATTGAACAAGCACCAATATATCGTGCACTATCCCATCCTCAAATTCTATCTAGGTATGGGGATGCAACTTGACAAAGTCCATCGCGCTATCCAGCTTAGGCAGAAGCCCTTTCTAAAACCGTATATAGAATTTAATAAAGCAGGAAGCGGGCTGAATCCAAGAATCTTTTCGAAAAGGACTTCTTTAAATTTAAGAATAATGCCCTCTTACGTAAAACCATGGAGGATGTAAGAAAGCGCATGGACTATCGTATCGTAACTGATCCGGAAACGAGTATCAAGTTATGTCGCTCACCGTTGTTTTGCTACCATGATGTCATTTCTGAAGACATTACTGGTTTTGAAATGTTAAAATCCAAAGTTGAACTTTGCAAGCCCATTTATGTCGGTCAATCTGTCTTGGATCACTCCAAGTTAGAAATGTACAAGTTATTTTACCACACCTTTAAAACTTGTCCATTGATCCAACATGTGGAATTAGTAGGAGGCGATACAGACAGCTTCTTCCTATCTTTGACAACCACTAGCCAAGTCAAGCAGGAAGACATCTTAAAATATTAAGCACCCAAGTTTGA
This sequence comes from Prostheceraeus crozeri, assembly GCA_907163375.1. Classification (NCBI taxonomy): domain Eukaryota; kingdom Metazoa; phylum Platyhelminthes; order Polycladida; family Euryleptidae; genus Prostheceraeus; species Prostheceraeus crozeri. Next base: position 100,637 of record CAJQUW010004004.1, read on the forward strand.
TAGTTCTAGCTATCCCACTGACCATCCGCTTTACTCTATTTCAAATAAAGCGAAGCTTGGCTGCTTCAAGGATGAGTGTGCCGGCAAACAGATAGAGGAGATGATCTTGCTTCGCCCCAAGATGTACTACATGAAGCTGAAATCCTCAGAGCTTTCTATAAAACGGGCGAAAGGCATCTGGAAGTCAATCGTTAGAAAAATGACACATAGGGACTATCAAGATGCCTTAGATTCACTTAAAATTAAAAAAGTAGAAATGACCATTTTAAAATCACAGTCGCATCAAGTCAGAACAACGACGCTTAGCAAACGAGGTTTCTCAGCTTAGGAAGACAAGCAATGCTGGATGAGTCCTAACCACACATTACCGTACGGCCATCCAGATACTCATCTACCTGCACCCAAGAGACAGAAACTTTGTCTTCCTCCGTCCGGCGATGTATGATGATGAATGCTTTCCTCTCTGCAGTGGTTGATGTTTTGCTTCTTCACTCTATGGCGTTTTCTATGGGATGTTGTGAGTGAGTGCCTTGTAACATGCGTCCAACTCCTTATCACATCATATCATCGATGGGGTATCCAGTGCTTTTGCAGACTTTGTTTTCCCCCTGCACATGAGTGACTTTGTTTTCTCCGTGTATAGTATTAACTATGTGTGACTGTGATGAAATGTCTATCATTCAATAACATATCATGTACAGACCGTCTCGTTTTTCTTTTGACATAACGATGGGATTCTCACTCAAAAGACAGAAGTAAAAGTTTTGATCATTTTGTAAGATGGGTAGGGTTAGAAATAAAGTTGACGTTTGTAAAGTTGTTGTTTGTAAAGTTTGTAAGATAGGTGAAGTATAAAATGAAGTCATAAGTATTTCACGGTTTGTAAAGTTAGAAATGAAGTTGTTGTTTGTAAAATTTGTAAGATAGGTGAAGTATAAAATAAAGTCATAAGTATTTCACTGTTTGCAAGATAGGTAAAGTATAAAATAAAGTCATAACCATGTCAGATTTTGTAAGTTATCAACCTCACCAACGAATGTAACATCATGACAATTTCTTCGGCTTAGGATACATCAACCACTTTGCTGACTCATGTCTATAAATAGCTCTGACTCATGAAGTGGTAAAGCGTCAGTCAGTTAGATAACAATCTAATCAGTCTTGTTCAACATTTTCACCGACACGTGTGTGGGCCTTATTCATTAGACAAAGCGATGGCGCCTCGCGTCAGATAGCGTGACCTTTTCACCGACAAGTGTGTGTGTGTGGGTGATAGTTTTTTGCGATGACTCATTCAAAACGCATCGTGTGATTAACACGATTCTATTAACTGTGACTCATACAGCTGGCGCATTAGAGATTTAACAATGTCAGCTTCTTTACTGATATCACGTAAACCAGTCATGATACAATGTCCGTTGTGAAACACTGCAATATCTACAGGATGCCACTTCCGAATCAAAGCAGCAGGAAAGAGTTCAGTTTCATAAAATATACAATGATTGCTGGCTTTAATGTTTGCTAGATTCACTAACATCTTCAATTGAACAGACACTATTATATTCTTCAATGTCAGGGGAGTGAGGCGTAGATGAGGCATGAGTGTTCGCATTTTCTTGACGACTTCGTAACGCATGGACAGCATCACGAAATGAGAAAGGTTTCCTAGGACTTCGGGAATCGGGAAGATGGGTATGCAACTGTTCTAAATCGATGTCTCTTCTGAGATTCATTTCGCGCATTGCGTTGATGATGCGGATGGGGAGCATGATTCACAAATGACATGAGGGTTGAGTGAACTTCCTTTTTATACTTTTCCCATGAGGGTTTTGAAATCACGATGTAGCAGTGATCATTATGTAGAATCATCTCTTGAATGCGAATAAATATAATGCCTTCTCCTACGTTAATAACACGGCAAGAGTTGGATAGGATTGCGCGATGCAACCTTCGTAGTTGAAAGCGTTCTAGAGTTATCTGAAGTTGACGTTTCGTATCATGAAATGTAACACACTGACTTTTCCATGATACATAGAGGCATGCTCATAATTTCTTTATGATTCAAACCTGAGTGAAGAAGGGTATGCCTAAGAAAGAAGGAGAGAGTCATGTTTATGTGTGGCATGATGAGTGTACATTTTCTTTCTTCATACGGTGGCCGTTAGGCCGTGGTCTCATAAAGACCGATGGTGCGTTCTCAGTATGTGGAGAGTGTTACTGTAGTTGATCATCATCAACATGGACATCATTTTTAAAGGTTATGATAACATAAAAGGGAAGGTTAAAGGTTTTTAAACCTTCCCTATTTATACACAAAGTTGTTCTAGTCCTCACGAAGACTTTAATGATACGCCCCTTCTAGCGAACAAAGACGCTTTCATTTGTCTTCAAAGAGCCCGATAGTAATGCACAAAGCGCAATGACTCATGTTGTAACACGCCCCTTCTAGCGAACAAAGACGCTTTCATTTGTCTAACAAAGAGCCGATAGTAATGCACAAAGCGCAATGACTTATGTTATTCTATATACCATTACAAAATACTCAGTGAAAGGAAAACTCTATCGCATCTACACAATGTGTCGACCATCAAACAAAGTCGTGGAATTAAACACACTCAGTTGAATCATGATATGTTTAACAACGTTTGCATTTGCTTCCATCGTCTCTTCTAATCTCTCCATAATTGTCTCCATATGACGACCATAAAGTTGATCACTAAGAGTAATCCATTCTGAGCAATAAGATCCAAAACGAAGTGGTTTTTGCAAATTTTTCAACTCTATATAAGCAACGAGTCTACCCTTCACATCTTGAGGTTGTAAACTCTCTATCAATCTTTTGAAGAGATGAAGGCTTTGAGTTGGCACTACTTTTATATCATTCATCTTCATTTTAAATGTAAGTTTCCAATCTTGTAAAAATCCATCGAATCCTTGTTGATCAAGTGTTAAATGACACATGTGGTTACTTAGTGTACGATGCGCCATCATAAATGTTGTGAGTATAGATTTCACATTGCTTCAATGACTTCCACTATGAATAAAACAGAAATAACAATCATGTTCTACTGTAAGTTTATTCAACATCAGACAAAATTTACAAATACTGAATACACTTTATGAAATGATCATCATTCATTCACATGGAGTAAAAACATGTTTTACATAGACCCATGCTGTTAACAATAATATAGACACAGTTTATAAACGTCATAGAGACTACAATGTCAGCGTGAAGAGAGTTTCGCATGTAGGTAGCTTTATTTCTAGTATTACAATGGGATGGTGGTCTGTAAAGGTGATGTCTCTCACCGAAACATGCAGCCATATCAAAAATCATTTCATCTCTAAACTTCGTTTGATCACAATGCATATGATAGTCTTGTCTTACACGATCTACCCAACATGGTAAATATAAATTATCAATGTGCAACTGAAGTGTTGCTGCTTCTCGTTCAGAATCATTTCCTAATATTTTAACAATATGAAAACGTGACAGCCACCGTTTGAAATCACTTATCAAATACTTTTCACTTACAAATCCAATATGAATCGAAATAGAAGGATTAAGTCCATGCAGATGACGTCGTGACCATTCGTCTTTGTGTGGAGGACAGTAGGCAAATATATGATATACACTAACAACAGTTTGATCACTTTCTCTCATTGCAATAGCACTCAACTCCTGTATGGGTGTCCCCTCACTGTCTATGAAGATGACAACCTACAATATCAAAAAGACTTAATTACAAGATAATACATTGAGCAGGAACTTTACAAGGATGTCTGGTCTTTACATAACAAAAGATACATACAACATGATTACAATTTTTGAAACTACATATCATCAATTTTTGAAACTATAATCATGAAACTACATGATTACAATGTTTTATTTGAACATAACGCACAAGACCGCGTTTTCCACATTCACTACATACTAACTGATTACATTACTTAAGATTTCTCTTTGGTGGTAACACCATCTTTCTTTGATGCGCGACAACGTGTAGGTTTGGTGACAGGTTCTTGACACTCTTGGACACAAGAATCAATGACTTTCTCAATGTGATCAAGTCCTGTTAACTCAGGTTGATGATGAATTTCAGCAATGCGCAAATTGAGAGAAATCAAATTACCGTCAGATTGATGAGGTCCCACATAAACAGCAGGCACCTCAATATTAAAGGAATAAAAGCCTGCAGCTAGCGATGACAATTCTGTTTCAGCTGACTGTTCAACTGTCACTCCTGAAGTCACTTTACAATACTTGCTTTGCAAAATATAGCAGCGAGTGCCGCGATACAAAGGTTTATACATGTAATAAGAAGTTTTCTATTCTGGCCACAACTGTAATAGTTCAGTAGGAATAAGAGTCTTTTGCCTCACAACGTCTTCTAAAATGTCGAGCTGCTGACGCAACCAATTATCAATAGGGATACTCAGGTTTTGACCGCAACGATTTACTTGCGTATCCACTTTTGGTAAGTATACCGCTGGCGTTTGAAGATAGAGTCGAACACCGTTGTAGCCCACTTGTTGTTTGTAGGTAGGATAGCCGTGAATTACCTTTTCAATTTTCGGATTCCACAGCTCGAGATGTTGAGGATTCACTGATGCTGCAGTTGGAGTAGGATTCATGGCCATGGCAGTCTGTAACGAAAAAAATACCACTAAGTACATTCATGATCATCAGAGAAAAGAAAGTCCTTAGCTTAGCAGTGGCATATGAGGTGGCCCTTAAGAGGACCTTTTGGGGCGTTCACATGATTTACAGCTTATCACCAAAGTCTAAGTCTTCGTCATCGTCCAGTAAATTAAATGTCTTGTGCTTAGGACCCGAATTAAGTTTCAATTCCCTAAAAGACCTAAAGGTAAAGCGTCTAGGTGGCGGTGGAGGTGGCGGTGGCGATGGTTCAACAAAATAGGCTTGTACAATCATCGGCCACACGCTCTCCTGCGTCTCTCTTCTAAAATGCTGGTAAGGTTTAGGCCACACAGTCATGATACTCACTTGTAAATTTGCAAACAGGATTAAATCAGACAAAATTGAGACGGAGAATGGCTTGAGCAAGTCACACACGCTTTCAAAGTCAAGAGAATTAAATGAAGAGAAAATGGGGAGACGTCTGCTTTTATAGTCTACTTCGAATCCACATTTGACACTATGAAAGCCAATCAGAGACCTCCGTTTCTCCCCTGACTTCGTTGCAGCAGGGAAAAGGAGGCACGCGGACGACTGACTCATGAATGCTTTTCCCAAATCTTGTAGTCAAATCTAGTTTAGCACATTGAGTTGAATATGAATGTGTTTTATGCGACATAAGAGCAAGTTGGATCCATGCTCTTGAAATGAATCTAGTCGAGATGCAATTTTCGCCATGTGTCGCTGATAGAAATCTTTGGGATTATGTATCGTCTCTGCAGAATAGGATGCAAAATGGAACATTACACGTTCACCTGCATGTTCATCAGTCACTTTCTCAAATTCAATCTCTGCAACTAATCGACCATTCACATCTTTATTCATCAAACTGTCCATTAGCACTTGGAAAACAAAGTAACCTTTAGCGATAGCAAATTCTAAGTCTGCCTTTTCATGATTAAAGGAGATGATGTAGCCCCTAATCACACCACGAAGACTTTGTCGATGAAAACGTAGTGAAAAAAATTCATTCGTAAACTCTACTGCATCTGTCATCTTTCTTCCTATCACTTTGGAGACATAGCATGAATGATATTCAGGTGGAAAATGTCACGCTGATTCCAAATCTGGTCTCTCCTTTCTCTCTTTTCCCCTCCAAGGCTTCAGTCACCCACTAGAGCCGTTTTCGTAAAAATTTTAACTCTTGTCATTTTTCATCAATGTCCCAAGTTTTCAATGACGTCTCAAATCTAAACGAAGGCAGATATGAACAAGCCGTTTCTTCCACTGAATTTGTCTTACTCTTAGCTTTCAAACGAGCAATCACACGACTTTCTCCGATCCCTAGAACCAAAGTTGGAAGTGTCGTCGGGGGGCGCGATTTTTCGCCAAAACTTCACCGACCCAACTTTTGACGACAAACACGATGGGATGGGTCTCGGAGCTCAATTCTAACATTTTGAATTTATTTTTTTTCACGAAAAAATCCTAAGTGTCGAGGCCCAAGGTGACGAACATTTTTGAAAATTTTTTTTTGGGCGAATTTCAACCTGAAACCTTGATAGAAGTTTGTTTCACATGATTCTGAACAACTTTGGTCTTTTCGACCAATATGGTCAGTTGAGTCGTCGGGGGGGAGGGCGATTTTTCACCAAAACTTCACCGACCAAATTTTTGACGACAAACACGATGGGATGGGTCCCGGAGCTCAATTCTAACATTTTGAATTTTGTTTTCACGAAAAAATCCTAAGTGTCGAGGCCCAATGTGACGAACATTTTCGAAAAAATTTTTTTGGTTGAATTTCAACCTGAAACCTTGATAGAAGTTTGTTTCACATGATTCCCCACTGATTCGAATCCAACTTGTCTGGCAAGAATCATATGTTTCCTACCATAACCTGTGAAAACCGCCATTTCCTGGTAATTTCCTGGCAGGTTTCGTAGGAACTGTAATAGTTCCTCTATTCTTAATAGGATCTTAATAGGAAACACGAGAGAAATATACTTGACCAGACCTTTCAGGATCCAATTAGAAAACACCAGAGAATTATGCTTGACAACACATGTTAGGATCTTAATAGGAAACAAAGTATTAGGCATTATTAGGCTGTATTAGGAATGATTGAGATTAAGCATTGAGATTACCACTAACTTGAATCAATCTTTTAATAAGATATCAGATGATATGAAGTTTTCAAGTTTTGTTCACATTTTGAACACTTTAATTCAAGTTAAAAGCACCTGTCAATAGCAACTTCAAGTGTATTTCATGGTGTAATGTTCTACCTTATCTGCTTATATTAGAACATTCGAGTCAGGTCTTAAAAGAAAAGAAATCTGATAAGCTCCAAGAATATGTAATTTTTATCAAATTTGTTCCATCGGTCATCTTACAAAGTTTAGAGTATTCACCACTCCCATACTTTGTACTGAGATCATCGAGATTCAGAAAAAGTGCATCAGACACACATACACTGCTTACTGTCTCGTCTTCCCCGTCGGCTTTGCGACAGCTCTATTGTGTGTGTGTGAGTGCGTGAGTCACTCTATAAAGCAATGATCCTACACTGTAAATCGCTCAATACCAATCACATACGAAGGATGCATACCAAAATATCTTATTGGTATATTTCTGTATTTTCTTTGTATGTATTTGTATGCTCTTCGTATGTTATTTTAAATGTGGTATGCTTTACATACTAAAGCAATACCAGCACAATTTTAAAGGATGCATCAATCATCTCCAAAGTATGTTGATTTAAAGCTTTTTGTCAATAAAGATCACACTAATGCTACTAATGCTTCGTAAGTAGTAAGATAATAACATTTAATAGTCAGACTTACAATACTGAATTCGATTTTAATACATGTAAGTCTGAGGCATTTCATAAATAATTAATATGTATTTGACCATCAACAATTATGCATTATGTAATTTTGGAACTAAGCATATTATCAATCCGAAATAAAAACTATTTATAATTCATGAACGCAAAAATAGTTATGTTTCAGATATATATATATATATATATATATATATATATATATATATATATATATATATATATATATATATATATATATATATATCAACATGGCTGCTCGAAATTTATCGTTTTATTGAAATGATGTTTATCAATTTAGTTCATGGAAATGAGCTAATTATGAGTCTTGTGAATGCCATAAGACAAGTAGCAAAGATGATATGCGCCTTTAATTTCACAATAAATCTGATCTAGTTAGATGCCACACTTTCAGAAAGAAATAGTCACGACTGGTATTACTGGAAAAAAGTTATTTGTAAGTAGTATGTAATATAACTTATTTTTTGCCATGTGACTTAATGCCATTCATACGAAATGCATACGAAACACATAACAATTTCCATCGGGCTTCGTATATAAAACATACCAACAACTCGTATTTCATTGTAAAACAGCCAATCACAGATACATAGAATAGTTCGTATCGCTACATACCAATCACATACGAAAGTAAGTGAGATTTGGTATGAAAAACATACCAAATATCTGTAAACATACGAGAATCTCGTATCAGATGTTACTTTCAAATTGTATGTGATTTTGATATATGTTTGTATGTAATTTTCGTATCCAGCGATTTACAGTGTACGTGTAAGGCAAGATTGATGTTGTTATGACGTCACTCGATCGCATTATATAGAAGTCCTTGACTGAAGGCATGCAAGGAAGAAACAAACGCTCATATTAATGTAGAGCTGCGATTATTAATGAGGTATGGGGAATATGGGTGCTGCTATTGTGCTTGTCTGTGAAATCAAACTGCATGTTCATCGACTTCAATGTGACGTGAAGATTAACATAGACACTGCTCCTTTGCAAGTTACACTGTTCAAGTTCAATTCCATTGTTCACCTATATGTCTTGGAGATTCGGTTCCGTTTTGACACCAGCTGCTGGTTACTGATAAAAAGTTGTGATTTTTCAATCATTTGACGTAAACATTGTTATCATGTAGCTAAACACATGAGTTCAGAACTCCGCTTACTGCACTGCTTAATGCCAACAATTACATAAGTATGCATAAACATCTTTGTTACATCGACAAATTAATTCATAAATATTTGTAAAATGTTTCAGATATGAACATTTACGTGATTATGATAATATTTGTCAAATAATAGTCAAAAATGTATCAAAAATTATTAAAAAATATCAAATATGCAGTATTTGATTGTTTTATAAAACAATTATCAAATATTTGTAAAATTTATCACCATCAGTCATATATTAGATAAATTATCTCGGTTTTACCAACCCGAGAATACTGTATAAGAATTGAAAAGAATAATCTTTATTTTATCAATGCGAATTTATCATCAATGTTTAACGGAGATTTATGCATGAATCATCAATGCAAGTTTTAAGATATTATAATGCCATATTTTTGGTTTAATAATGATAATCGATGTATTTTGACAACGCATATAAGCCTTCCAATCATTAAACATGCTTACCAACAATGATTTTCAATTTTGAATAATCCTTATTTTATCAATGCGATTTTATCATCAATGTTTAACCGAGATTTATGCATGAATCATCAATGCAAGTTTTTAAGATATTATAATTGCGTAATTTTGGTTCAATAATGATGATCGACGTATTTTTACAATGCATATAAGCTTTCCAATCATTAAACATGCTTACCAACAATGATTTTCAATTTTTAATTTTTCATGGATTTATTGGAATCATCGATCATGGATTCTGTGTCCATGCCTGGGCTACTAGGTGAGCATTTTCAAAAAAATTTTTTGGGCGAATTTCAACCTGAAACTTTGATAGAAGTTTGTTTCACATGATTCTGAACAACTTTGGTCTTTTCGACCAATTTGGTCAGTTGAGTCGTCGGGGGGGGGGGGGGGGAGGGCGATTTTTCACCAAAACTTAACCGACCAAACTTTTGACGACAAACACGATGGGATGGGTCTCGGAGCTCAATTCTAACATTTTGAATTTTTTTTTTCACGAAAAAATCCTAAGTGTCGAGGCCCAATGTGACGAACATTTTCAAAAAAATTTTTTTGGACGAATTTCAACCTGAAACCTTGATAGAAGCTTGTTTCACATGATTCTGAACAACTTTGGTTTTTTCGACCAATTTGGTCAGTGGAGTCGTCGGGGGGGGGGGGGGGGTGATTTTTCACCAAAACTTCACCGACCCAACTTTTGACGACAAACACGATGGGATGGGTCTCGGAGCTCAATTCTAACATTTTGAATTTTTTTTTTTTTCACGAAAAAATCCTAAGTGTTCGCCCAAGGTGACGAACATTTTGGAAAAAAAATTTTTTGGGCGAATTCCAACCTGAAACCTTGATAGAAGTTTGTTTCAGCATGATGACCCATCGTTGCACATTTTGCACTTGATTTTGCCATGGGATTACTGCTCAGATCATTGTGCAAAAGTTTTCTTGATGATGTTAGTCCTTCCGATCATTATAGAAAAGTAGCCCGCCAACGAAAAACGTTCGCAAATTTCTCTGTAAAACTTGATATTGTCTGTGTGTCTTTGCTGCATGATCAGGTTGAAGGGAGTCACTGAAACTTCGCACAATTTGGCGTGTTTAATATTGGCTTGTTAAGAGCTTCGGTGTCTTTTATTGACTTAATCGTTCTCATTCTCTTTAGATTTTGATCCTCAGAGACGTGAAGGGGTTCAATCGACATCGGAGCCAAATAGAAATATTTTTCTATTTCACTTTTTGAGGTGAGGATAGATCAACCGCTCATGCCCAGGTAAAATCATCATTTTTGACATTGAAACGGTGTGTGCTATTTCATCTAAATTGAATCAGTACAAATATGGTAGGTAGGCCAAGGTGATCCACTGGAACCCTCTCTGGTCTCAGAGAGTGTAGAAATTCCCGTTGATAAAGGTATACTATCAGATGAAAAAGGATTCACTTGTTCATCAGAGCCGTCAGAGATTCAGTTTTGTGTTTTGGACTCCAGCGGCCGAACGAAGCATCAGACGAGAAAACTTAGACCAGATTTGGAATCACCTTAATGTCACTGGCCAATAAGGAGCTCATCCAATGAAAATCCAGCATTTCTCTATATATAATGTGGTTTTCAGAGTGGCAATCATTCTATCTTTGTGTCGCACGTGTCGGACGCACGTGTCGGACGCACGTGTCGGACGCACGTGTCGGACGTCAACTTTCCTATTATATTATCCATCTGAAATGGTAAGTCGGAACCTTCCTTCCTCTCCTTCCTTGAGAGTAAAATTAATAGCATCTCTTTTATTTACAGGCATCTACTACAACTACTACATTTACAGAACAGGATAGTGTTCAGACGATACAAGGATCTCTACAATCAGATCGTCTTATGTTGAGGCCAGTAGAAGAGACAACAAATTTACATAATCCTGCCCCACTACAGCGTAGATTTAGACAAGCCATACGTTATTGCGATCATAGTATAGTATTGCAAACGGGAATGATTCCTTCCACTGAAGTGAAGATTTTGAACAATCAGTATGGGGACTACGTAGTCATTCCTGTGAATCCATACATTCGTTGCCAACTCGATATTATTGAAGAGTTTGCAACATTAAATATGGACATCCCTACTCCCCTTAGCAAGGAATGGAAGGCGAGAGACGACAATGACACTCCATATAGAAAGATATGGGATGGCAAAAAGCTTTCTTTACCACTATCGTATTGGTGTTCATACTATAAAAAGAAAGGAGATGAAGTGACACCCATCAGATGTAAAGACCTTGCAGAAGGCACTTGGAATATTGGTTTTGATATCAGTGGAATATATTATGGCTATCACCAGAACAACAAATTAGCCTCTATATCGATGCATGCTCAATCCATTCTATATATACCAAAGCAACCAGACGTTCATGACATTATTGATCAAATCCTCAACGAGAGCTGTACAAAGCGCAAGTCAGAGAAGAATGCTGCCGCTAAACGCAAGCAAAAGAAGGAGAATCAGTAGTCCTTACCTATCTTTACCTTATGACAATTCGCTCATGTGCTTTGAGTGTCGTAGACGTGGACTTATCAGATACATTTTACTTCTTCGCTGCCATCATGTTATTTGGGTATTTTGTCGTGAACAGCATCGATGTACTTCATCATTTTGAAATATGTTATAGGACTCTTCATCAGATGAGTAAAAATTTGTAATTTCCTTTTTAGTCATCTATCATCATTTTTATGGATTGTGAGGGTGAACATGTACAGGACCTCAGTGCTATTGCTATGGACAATTGGTCGTATCAAATTGTTAGTGTCTACCATCAATCAACATGCCAAGTGTGATCCCAACGCTGATAGCTGGGCGAGAAAACACATCCATGGACTTAATCAGCAATACTTGCAAGACTATGGCTTTTCTAATGAATGTGCTCTTCTTATTGACTTAAAAGCTGGTTAGCAGCTTTTAATGTTGTATGTATCTTTTGCAATCATCCTACTAAGGAGAAGAAACTATTTCCAAATCTAATCATCAATGATATTCTACTTCCACCTTGGGATAGTAGAGTTAATCAACACTATCATGAAGTCACCAAACGTTTTAAGGAATTGAGTCTTCCTATTTTAAATGTTCGTTGTAGTCGCTACATTCATAATCAATGCTTTTTTCTCCATATCTCAACACTGCTAAAATAATGTTTGGTCATCATTGCTCCTTATATGATAGCTACCAACTGTATCTATTTTATGTGTTTCAAACCCAAAATTTGTAATGCATGCTTGTTAAAGTCGTTTGATAAATGCTTTATGAAGAGGTTTGTTATTTTCATGCAACGGGTGGGATAGATGAAGGATGATAATGTCTTTCTCAAATGATTGTGGAACATTAAGTTTTCATAGACAAAGCTTAAAGGGAACTATTCAAGATTATGTGATAATTGGTGATACTAGCACTCTATTTTTGAAGTTAATGGATACGTTTTCTAATAGAATTGCAATGGCCAGATTAGTTGCAAAAATTCGTTTCAGCCATTTTGGGAAAGAAGAGGTAGGAGATCGTTTCTTCCACTTCGCTTCTTATTCGATGGAAGCTGTAGATAATCTTGAAGAATTTTTTGAAAAACATATGGGAAAAATTGCTCAACGTCTTGATGCATTCAACCATCATGGTAGCAGTTTAGTGAAAGAAGCGATTTCACATATTGACATTCAACTTTGTATAAAGGAAACTTAAAGATGCAATGGCACCTGATCGTAACACAATTGGTTTTCGAGTTGTGTCTGCTTACTCTCCAAGTATATTCCTTCTGCACATGTGTCTATTATTTAGAAAAGGCTAGCAAGTTCATGTCTTCAAAAAGACTTGCTTTAGAAGTTGTTAGCAAGAGTGAAAATATGTACGATGTATGTAAGCGAAAGAATGGAAGTGAAAGACGCATCTTTAAGAGATGTAAGCATACTTTCTGCCAGCGCTGTTTCATACGACACTGTATTCAATTTTGTGAATGTACTCACTGTGATATAGCTCATTTTGAGTGTCACTTCTGTCATTAAAGTTAGCACCTATGCAAATGTGGAAAAATCAAGTTGTAACAATGGTTAAGAGAAAAATGGCGAAACGCAAAAGTCGAAAGTCTTCAAAATTTTCTGAGGCCATTCGAGTTCTTCAACGAATGAAAGGAAATCAGCGATATAATGCTATACGACATGCTAATGATAAATTTATTCGAGAAATTGTTTCTCATGTGAGAAGATTGAGGACAAAGAAATTATAACCACAACAATGAAAAGCGACATACTACGAAATTGCGATTCATCTCCAAACCTAAAGTTACCCTTCAAAGAAAGAGGAAAACTCTAACACAAAAGGGCGGTTTCCATTCAGTGTTACTTCCGCTGTTAGCTCCTGTAGTAGGTGACCTATTGGGTAGGATCTTTAATCCCAAACGTTAATTATGCAAATATTGAATCCCAAAGTATTAAAATGGATTTCAGACTTCAATGTGATAAAGTTCTGACTGTATAAGGTCCATCCCATGCAGATAAAACTGTTTTCACTCTGAATTTGCTGGATAAAAGAAAAGAGTTGTTTAGGGAACCTATCAATCGAGTGATTTGGTGTTATGGTATTTATCAACCGTCACTCTTTCAGGAATTGCAACGTCGTAACTTTATTCGAAATGAAGGAATTATTCCAGTGGATAAGATTCAGTCCAATGATGTCGTTGTATTGGATGATCTATTAAAAGAAAGCAAGAATTCTAAAGCTGTTACAGATATGTTCACTCGCACAGAACATCGCAAAAGATGCTTTATAATCTATATCACGCAAAATTTGTTTCCAGATTGGAAAAAAGCCCGCACACGAAACCTGAATACACACTATTACGCTATTTTTAAGAATCCACGAGATAGAAGTCAATTTGAAATTTTAGCGCGACAAGTTGCGCTAAGAGGTTCCAAAGCCTTAATTGAAATTTTTCAAGCAGCAACTGAAAACCACACGGTTACGTATTTATTGATTTTACACAGGAGTGTCCGGAAGAATTTAGATTTCGAAGTGATATCTTGAAAGATTCTATGATTATCTGCAAACTATGAATTCTTATTCTCGCATGGTTGTTATTCCTCATGATGAACATGTGAAATTGACTGCCATGCAACAAGTAGGACAACCTCTCGCAAATCAAATTTATAAGAATGAATTAAATTATCAGCAAAATGCGCATATCAAAGATCCACAGCGCGCTGTATTATTACAATCGGAAACTGTCGAAGAATTAAAATGTTTGAAGAATAAGATCCGTGACCCTGCTTCGACTGCTACACCTTTAGGATCTCGCGTACATGCAATGTTCCTTTTCAACAGCATTGAACCATATCTCACTGTGAATGATAGAGGTGAAATCATTTCAGATGAAAATGAAATTATTAACGCTTCATGTTATGAAGACTTGATTCAGTATGCAACACGTAGAAAGCGCCGTCAAGGCTATGTCCCACCTGATTGGTCTTACTTTCTTAAACTATTGAAAAAGCACAATGTTCCAAAATTTTCTTAGTATAATGAAACATTGAAAGAACTTGATTCTATTTCAGCAGTTGATGCTACTTCATCTACTTCACCGGTTAAGAGTGAAATGAAAATGCCAAGGAATTGGTTTAAGAGATTACCTTCTAAATCCCCTCCCACACCCATCAAGCAAACCAGGGGAAGAGAACGACGTAGAAGAACTCCTCCAGAGAAATACATGTTCTCAGACTATTAATATGAAGCAGATGTGTTGCTTACCATGAAATGAGCCGCCGGAAGTAAATGTAACTGTAACTTGTACTTGCTGTGCCAGCTCTCACAATGAGACTCCTAAGCAATGTAAACGTAAATCCCATAAATCCTGTGGTTGATGTAAATGCAAAAAGGTAAGAAAACAAAAGCATGCGAAGAAGGAGAAAGAGTCAGTCGTCATCGGATGAACTTTTAAAGTCAATATATTATGATGTAAAACATCCTGCAGGATTTGCATCTATAAAGAAATTGTCAAAAGCGAGCGGTCTTCCACACTCACAAGTTAAACAATGGTTAAAGGGTCAAGCTACATATACACTCCATCAACAAGCGAAAAAGAAGTACCAGACCCGTCATTATATTGCTCATGACATTGATGAATAGTGGCAAGCAGATTTGTGTGACGTTGCCGTTATTTCAAAACATTACTCGGGACACAATTTTATCTTAACCGCAATTGATATTTTCTCGCGTTATGCGTGGGCTCAACCTTTAAAAATTAAAGAAGGCAGACGACTAGCAAAGCCATTCCAGTCAATTTTCCAAGACGGTTGTATTCCAAAGAGAATTCAAAGTGATCAAGGAAAAGAGTTCGAAAATCAGCATGTGGGAAGATTATTTGAGAGATATGATATTCAGCAGTTTGGCGTAAAGAGTGCTTATAAGGCTGCACTACTTGAACGTTTTAATCGCACATTAAAAAATCGCTTGTATCGACATTTGACTGCCAACTTCACAGAAAATTGTCCAAAGGTTCTACAAGATACGCTTAATGCCTTCAATCACTCTATTCATCGTTCTATTGGACTCAGACCAGAGGATGTGAATGCTGACAACGTAGATCGAGTGCGTGAAACATTCCAACGCCAGCGTAATAATGCAAAAAGTGATGTGAAAATAGGTGATAAAGTTCTCATATCAACAGTTAAGAGTGTTTTTTGCCAAAGGTTATCTCCCGAATTGGACAGACGAAATTATCACGGTTTCAAGTATCAATAAAAAAGACTCCCCAACAACTTACAAGTTGAAAGATTACGAAAATGAAGAAATTGATGGTAGCTTCTGTCGTGTTGAGATTGAGTTGGTCACTCAAAGTGAAACATATTTAGTAGAGAAAATCATTCAAAGTAAGAAGCGACAAGGTGAAGAATGGTGTCTTGTTAAATGGGTTGGTTATCCTTTAAGTATGAACTCTTGGATGCGTCGCGCAGACATCTTTCATCTACGCGATCGTCAGTGATTTATGCAAAGATATAACTTGTAATGTCAAGGTCAAAGTTATAAATCCGACTGCATCGTTTTATTCACGCCACTCCTATCTAAGTGGCGTGGGTGCAATTTACAGCGTCACCGCCGTCAACGTGAAGGTATCATCTTTGGTGCGCTGAAATCTGTTGTAGCACCTCTCTTATCTACTGTCGGAAGATCTTTGAAACGAACTTTTTTCAATAATGCTGTTGGCTTTGCTGGTGATGTTGTTAATGATATTACCAGTGGTAAAAATGTTAAGAGTACTTCACTAAATCGTGGGAAGGAACGCGGTTTAAAGACATTACAGCAAACTTTTAATGCTACTCAACAAAAGGAAGCACCTCAACGAATGAATGTTAGAAGAAAAAAAGCAGGGCGGAGGTTCTAAGAAGCGAGCTCTAAGCAAAACTAAGAAAAGGCATTAACGCAAACGTCGCGCGCGCTGTAATCTTTCATCAAGTGCTAAACGACGACGCTGTCATAAATTCTAATCATGGAGTGCAAAACTTCAGGCTTTTGTTTGTTTGATCATCAAGTAATACAGACAGATATTCTTAGTTCAAGTATTGTAGATTATCATCCTCGTACAGCTGAGCATACTGGTCCTATTGAATTTGTAATTCCTGGCGCTGGCGATGGTTACATTGATTTGAGTTATGCGATGGTTGATGTGAGGATTAGAATTCAACAAGAAGATGAAACTAAAATGAAGATGCACATAAAGTTGGTTTGAACAATTTACCGCTGGCTACATAATTTCGCATTGTTTCTCTAACTATTGTACAGCAACAGTTGGAAGGTGGTCAAAGCGATTATCCCTATAAAGCATATTTGAATGCTCTATCACAGTTTCATCCAGCAGCTCAAAACAGTCATATGGAAGCAATGGGATGGTATAGAGATCAAGCAGCACTATTTGATAGTGAGACAAACACTGATTTTGTAAAGCGATCTGCTTTGATTAAAGATAGTAAAGTATGTCAGCTATATAGTCCACTAAATTTATACTTCTTCAGACAATCAAAATTTTTACTCTGTAATACCAGTATGCGACTCAAACTTACATTGAATAAGCCTGAATTTTTGTTGAATGCATTTGCTTCAGTTGTGAAATGTAAAATTCATGTGGAAGATATTACAGTATACATTCGTCGAGTGGTGGCTAATCCAAGTGTAATTAGAGGACATGCTGAGGGTCTTGACCGCAACAATGCCATTTATCCCATTCAACATACAAAGCTTCTCACATCTACTATTCCTAAAGATCAAAAAAATTTTATGAAAGATGGTATTTTTCCATCGGAATCGCCAAACTCCTCATGGTAGCAATGGTTGAAAATGATGCATTCAATGGTAATGTCAAAAAGAATCCTTTCAACTTCAAACACAACAATTTAAGTGAAATTGCTTTGCGTGTATATGGTGCTAGTCATCCTGGTCCACCCTATAAACCAGATTTCACTTCTTATCAATTTCAGCGTAGCTATGTTGATTGCATGAATGTCTTTGGCTTTTACAACACAAACGATACAAATGGACTCACAATGAAAGAGTTTAAAAATGAATATACTACTTATGCATCTGATTTGACAGCCGACAACGATATTAGTGCACCTTATCGTCAAGCTAACGTTCCTCATAGTATTCGCTTGGATCTGGAGTTCAAAACAACGCTAACGAAGACGATCAATGTATTAATTTATGCAGTCTTTGATTCAAGAATTGAAATAACTAAGTATCGTGACGTGATTCGTCACTATAATCGCTAATGAGTTGGTTGAATGCTGACGATATAAAGACTTAAGTGCAGCGTAATGCAGATGAAGCTACGTTGAAAGCTTTTGATAACGTCTATTCGCTAGATACCTTACCGACTACTGTAAAACAGTATCCCATCTTTATCGTATTGACCACCCATTCACAGAATTTAGAAGGTGAGCATTGGAAAGCTATCTTTATTGGAAAAGACAGACGTGGTGAACTATTTGACTCTCTTGTTCAACCTCCGAATATACCAACACAGCAGTGGTTGAGAAAGTATACTCGTCAATATCAACGAAATGAGCGCATACTCCTACATCCACTTTCATGAACTTGTGGTGCTTTCGTATTGTACTTCATTTTAAAACGTTTACATGTACACCAATTTAAATCTCTTATTCAAAAGTTTTCATGTAATCCATCTTCTAATGTAAAGAAAATTTGTATGTTCTATAATGATTTGAAATAAAAAGCATCATGTTGGAATAAAAATTGTTTTTATTTTACAGTCCGTTGATTATGTACATACTCGATTAGATAGTCTAGGATCGTATCTGCTTGCATTTCAGATTTCAGTCCAGTAATGATAACTTTACTATTATGAAAGATTGCAACATGTACAGGTAACCAGCAACTAATGAGAGCAGCGGGAAAAAGTTCTGGTTCATAACACAAATTGAAACTGCTGGTATGAATCTTTAAAAACGATGCATCTTCACTCAATTGAGTAGAGATCACCATATTATCCAGTCAGATTCGACATCACACACTTCTCCCTCTTCCATATCCGTCGTACTAGTTTCTGCAGCTCTAAGCGCATTAACCGCGCTGATGAATGAGAAAGGGCGCCGAGAATCTGAACGGTTCCATTTGGGAAGAGTTAGAGATTCCGTAAATTGCTCATCTTCACCACTAACATTTGCGGTCGACCCGGATAATACTTGATGCTTGGAATTTGTTGATGTAATGTTGCGAGATCGATTTTCGTGTAGAGTCTCATGCGTCGAAGAATGTTGACGATGATGTAGCGATGGCGTCTAGTGATGAAGAAATGAGTAAAAAGACCAATGTTTCTTCTTTTTATACTTTTCCCAACTGCCTTGATGAAATGTGAAGTAGGTAGAAAGTTGTGAATGATAGATTTGAATTTGCTGTTTGTTGAGTCGCAACCATATGCGATTTCCTATGCGTGAGTGTTTTTTCATATAGAAGCATTTTAAGTCCTTCATAATATGATTTAGAGACTGAAAATGTCGATATGATCAAGCAAATACTCTTCTTACATTTCCAGTGTAATCTTTGAAACATACGTTTCGTTCATGATCATCAATCTCAACATATTGTAGGAAATCCAATTTCGAAGTCTTCATGATGGAGTGTGACATTGTGTTGAAGATGGTGTCTGATTAAGATTTGCGTAGCAATGCGATGAACTCGCGTCGAATGAATGCCGTAATGGAACGATGTACACATCCTTTATATTTTTCCCAATTACATTTGCGAAATGAGAAATAGATGGAGAGGTGAGAATGATAGATTTGAATTTCATTTCTGTGATGTTGAAGCCAAACTTGATTACACAAGGAGATGAATTTTAACGTTTTGAAATATTCGAAATCCCTCATGATATCATTGAGATTGAAAAATTGTCGCCATGTTCATGTAATTCCTTTCGATGTATTTCCATAAGAATTCTTGAAATGAAAGTTTCCATCGCGATCAACTCTAATATATTGTAGAGAGTCCAAAATCAAAGTCTTCATGATGTTATGCAAATTGGTAATGTATAGATTACCGAAATGAAAATGCCATTCTATGATGTTTTGCTTAGCAATGTGGCAACAAATAGATTTGTTGGCAATCGAGCTGCTATCTTTTCTACTCCCATTGATAATACACAACAGCTGAATGGGAAGTGGGAAGTTGTTCACAGTAACTATGTCTATACTTTTGATCATGAAGTGATGACTATTAGTATGAGACGTACAATTGCCTATCAGTGTGAAGAGGGATGTCGAGTTTACATTCCGAAATGGCCCGAAGAAAGATTTCTCAACATGTAAAAAATTCGTATTTGATTTCCTGAATAAAGCATGTAGACACATTGTCGAGTTTACTCCTCACAATGGTGAATATGATCATATGTATCATGCAGTTGATAAAGATTTGATTGCTGCTTTGAGTTCGAGTTTAAGAAATGATTTACGTTACTTTGTCAGCGCCTTGACAAGCTATGATAATTATAAAGCAAATGACTATCCAAGAGGTTGCAAAAATTTAATTTATAAAGAGAAAGCCTATTATGTGGATCTTATTCCGAAAAATGAAAAGACGTTGGTGAAGAAGATTGTGATTAAGGCAAGAAAGACGAACATGACTCCTGAAGCATTATTGAAGAAATTTAATTATCTCCTTCGAGTAGATGATGAACAAGTGGCAACATTAACTTACAACTAAGGGTCTAATAATATCGTAATCAATAAACTAAATGATGATGATCTAGTATTGGTTTGTTCAGAAGATTTTCATCAATTCTTGCGACATCGTTCTGCAGCTCTTCATGGAAAATTTAATATGCGCCATCTGGGACATGGTTGTTCAAATCAATTTGGTACAGAATGGTCCGTATCTTTATACAGAAAGTGTATAGATACTTTAGGTGGTATCTTACAAGAGTGTTAACACCTCGCATTATCACTTCAGCGAAATTGGCTATAAATTATTTGAATGAAGTGATAAATGAACAGCATATTTCTTCTTCTGAAAAAGAAGGTGTTCTGTCTCTTAGTGTAAGTAGGAAAAATATTGAGCTGACTATGGACAATACCCCAATGGACGTTTTGGCATTTGATCAAAATACTTTTAAAAGTGGCACTGTAACAAAAGCTAGCGCGAGCATATCGTTATCGCGTCGTATTAACTATTTTCAGATATATTCCAATATTGGTGAAGATGTACGAGTGGGGGATGTTGAAGCTCCACCTGTAGCAATTATACCCTACCAACCAAAAAGCAATAGTACTCTATCTGAGCATACTTTTCAGAAAGTGCATTATACAAACTTGAAATCAAACTATATACCACAAATTGATATTGCAATTTATAACGATGCTGGTGCTTTGATTCCTTTTCATAAAGATGCTGTGACAAGTATCACACTCCATTTTCGAATGAAGAATTAATGCAAAAGTGTGGACATATATGTTTCCAATGTGAATGATATGGAAAGTGAAAATAAGGATTCGTTTCTAATTTACTTACCCAGTAATGCTTCCATGAATAAATTTCCCAATAATAAACCATCAGACTATCGAGTAGAATTAAATCGTCCATTACTTCTAATAGGTGAATGGGTAGTGGGTGTTTCCAGCATTTGTCATGATAGTAGTATTCAGAATGTGAATGAATTGGAAGAAATGGCATTGACTCCTCGCACCCATGATGGAATAACGATGAATAATGCATTCAAGTTTCCATACAATTTAACATCAGATGGAAAGTGGAATTATGAGTCGAATCAGTTAGAATCAGATTATTATGGATCATCAGATGAAGATAAAATCATTAAGGCATTCAATAGTGGCAATGCTTCTATTATGAAAAATAAGGGTCAGAAAGTTTATGAGTTTACTATCTATGAATGGCACGGGAGACACTTCTATCGTTTTCACTCTTTTACTAAAGGTCTTATATTGAGGCTGGATAACAAATTCTATCCACATCTCGGTTTTGGACACAGTCTGCATCTGACATCAATGGCTATTGCAAATGTTACGAAAATCTATTCAAACCGAATAAACAAATTTCATTATAAGTTTAAAATATTTGATGTAGATGTTGTAGAATGTGAAGAACGCATAATTTTGAAAAAGCGTGGTGTCAAGCCTTTGACACTTATTGAGTTAGTAAAACGATGGAATGAGACTGTGGATAAGAAGTATGGAGAGAAAGTCATGGCACGAAAGGATAAGTTGGTTGTTCAGAAATATAATGACAAATTCACAGTTTATTTCTCTCCAACTTTGCGTCACTTTGTAAGACATGTACCGCCTATTATTGGAAGCGGTTTGGTTTATGCTTCTCATGAATATCATCACAATAAAGCTGATTCAGTTAATGATGAATGGTGGGTGGACATCTGTGGTAATCACATCAAGAAAAATTACCAATCTTATCAAGAAACTAAAGTTAGTATCAATACAACGCCGCGTCTATACCATACAGTTAAAAACTTTATTCGTGTCATAAATCCATATATACAAGACAAGTTGAAGCAAGTGTTGAAAAGTAGATATGATGCAAAGGCACATCACATTTCGTTTTCAATTAAAAATCAAAGAGCTGTTCTGAAGCTGGGTGATCACATTCAATGGAAATTGAGTAACAATTTGAAAATCTCTTTGGGTTTTCATTGCTACAAGATAAGTTTGCTACTTCATACATGATTGGTGTAGGAATACCAATAACACTTGATAAACATGAACAACATCTCTACATTCAAAGGGATCTGATTTCAAAGTGATTCTGATTTCTGTTGGTGAGAAAAAAGAATAAATTTTACGTAATTTCATTCATGATAAAGACGCTTCCTATGGAATCGTTGAAAAGATGTTTAAACCTATTTTCTACCATCCTGTTATCAAACAAACTATCCCGTCTATTTCTCTCAAAATTACAAATGGTTTACATGAGTGCATTTATGTGAAAGATACTAAATCCCTCATAACTTTAGTGTTTCGGAAAACAAAGTAAAGTCATTGTAAAATTTTATTGAAATAGAAAGATATGTATGAAAAAGTGTTTTGAAGAAGTGTTGACGAAGTGGGAAAGTTTTTTCACAGATATAGTGGGAATCAACTGACTAATTGGGACTACTTGTTCTATATCTAATTTCATACTAAATAATGACTTATTGACAGATAGCTTTTCAACGATATAGGAATGAAAATATATTTCACGTGTTTCAGATCAAAACCAAAAAGATGTATTTCATATTAACTCAGTATATATTCTGAATATATACAGGAACAATACGAAACATTACCTCATACGAAAATAACCTGTTTGACTCAGTACGTGTGCAACTACTATTTCATGAATTATCGTCTTCATCGATCAGGCAATGAACCTCCCATTCACCAAAGCAGGGAGAGGCACATAGGGCAGGGTCACCACTACAGTCGGGAGAGTAGAAAACAGTTTCGCGTATTATTCCTTTCTTCCTGCAAACTCTGCATTTTTTGTTGGCCTTGGTCGATTTTCTCGAGCTGCCAATCGTTTCGGAGCAAGAACATTATGCGGTTTCAGGATTCGTTGGCGTCCACCAGTTGGACCAATCACACGTCCTTCTCCTGTTTTCAATACAAACTCAGTTATCAAGTCATTCAAACATAGGAGATAGTCCTTCGAGTCTCCTGACTTGGAATACACAATCCATGCATTGTAGCTTAATATTTGAATGAAATGAAATCCAAACTTTTGAAACCATTTAAAGGATTTTCTTTCCAGTTTATAAGGATGCATCGTTGAATCTCGATTATCTACACCACCCATTCTTTTAGAATACAAAGAACTGGTAACATATTTTAAATAATTCCAGTCCACCTCCTTTGACACGACGAGAAACTTCATTTGTCGATGCACTGTTTGCTGTGTCTATAAAATGAATGATCTTCTTTCCCGAAGCTTTCTTGTCAGCAGCTTTGGCAATAAGGACATTTTCATTACGAAAAGACGCTGAACTTTTCAGTGGCACGTCGAAATCTCTAATTGGAGCAGGAGCACCTCGATTTGGTCGCAGAGTTCCAATCATGGATGTTGAATGATTCAGCAGAAATTGTGCTAATCTCAACGATGAAAAATAACTGTCAATATGCACGGTGTACCCTCTGTCGAGTATCCCCATCATTAATTCCACAACAACTTTTTCACTGAACGATAAATTATGTGTGTCAGTCACATCACCGGCTCTTTGCAGATTTTCCGTTGCATTAGCACAAACCAAAAACTTACAAGTATATCCGATTGTGCTTTCGCAAAGACACATTGTCAAGATTCCTTATCGAGCCCCTTTCGTAGGGATATACCTTTGCAAAATTGAACGACCTTTCCATTTCATTAGACTTTCATCCACAGAAACTCGACGATCTGGAGTGCATACATGTTAATTGATAGAGTTGATGATGTACTATTTCAAATGTAGTTTAATGTAATTAAGTGTAATTTAATGCAATTTTGGTAGCAATGAATTTTTTTAACTCGTGTTTTCAGAGTTTTTATGAGGAACGAGCAGTGCTCGTCCTCGGCACCTGTGAAAATGTTCAATTTAAATTAACTCGGTAGCTGAAAGAAAATCACAGGAAAGAGCACCCTCCGTCCTCAAGAGGTTATACTTGGGCTGTCCGATCCATTCTAAATCTTTATGAAATTGCTTCATAAAGTCCGAAAACATATCTTCAGTCACTTCGCCGTATTCGGGTGTAAGTGGAAAATCCACAGTTTTGTTTTTAATACTATTTGGATAGATAAGATCTATCTCAAATATCCCCAATCACCATCATCTGGAATAGCTAGTATGTTTGAAGGGTTGCAGAAATGCTGAATTTCATTATCACCCAACCAGCTAAACTCAGAGTGAGGTAGAGGTTAGGAAAGTGAACTACCATATAAATTATTCAGGTCATAGTACTTAAGATGAATCTGATCATCATCTACTATTTTTGATTTTATTTGATGCCTATTTACAAATGTGGGACCACCGTGAATTCCTCGTTCAAATAAATTATACATCTCTGGATCTTGCAAAAGATGGATAGTCTCTCCAGTCATTTTAAAAGCAGACTGGAATGACATGGCTGGAAGACTGACAAAGTGAACAGGATCTAATTTATCTTCTTGTAATGCTACTCGTCGAAACTCCTGAAATACACCAGCCAGCAAAAATACATCTAATTTTAGATCAGCGATCATGTAATCGCTAAACGTTTGACAGTCAAATTTTGTCCATGCAGTTTGAGCATGATTGTAATCTTCTACCTTGAATTCTACACCAGTCAAATCATTTTTAAATTTTGTCTATTGATGGAAGAGTAGTCTCACTAAGTTAAGAAGTGTTATCAAAGTATGCATATGGAAACACTCCTTTGCGTGTGATGACTTCATCCGTCAAGTTAGGATATTGTTTTTTCAAAGTTTGAGTTAGTGGAAGAGACTTAAGATTTTGAACGAGAGATGCTAGTGAGGAAGCCATGAATTGATAGGAATCTAAAAATTTTATATCAAAATAGACTGTCTTATTTTCCTTAATTTTGTCAACTTCTGCTTTTGCTGTCATGGCCATGAACTTTTCTCTCGTTTGAGCTATTACACTTAACTTCCACTCTTTCATTTTTCCTAACCCCCTTTTATTATCACATGACTGTCATAACCTTTGAAGTTATGAAAAATAACGGGTAGAGTACGCCGTTTCAGTCTCAGTGATAAATTACATCTTGTACATAGCGCGCTTCTAAATTTACCAGTGATGTGATCGTGGTCGCGCACTTTCTTGATTTTATATTCATCAAACGTTTTATTACATTTTGGGCACACTTTGCAACTTTCAAATTTTAACTGATCATCTGCTGACATATTCAATGATCTGCGTTGGATTTCACTATCATATTTTTGCTGAAATTTGACAGCGCTTTCGAGGAATTGTAGGAATTTATGTATACAATCCTCACCTTGCCAGACGTGCATTTTGTTATTTTTGAAGTAATCATGCCATACCTCATAACATGATATGGCTGCCGCTTTATGGGTGCTATCATCAATACAGCATTCGATGTCAGCATAGATGACACGAAGAGGACTTAATTCATCACATTTCTCTCTATATGAAAACTCTTTATCTTTGGGCATGCATTCTATTTGCAGTTTAACTCGCTTACACCATTCATAATGTGTTTCAAATTTATCTTTTGACCAGAAGGGGCACATACAACGGTCAAGTGATGAAAATTTTCCGGAAAATTTTGAATCAAAATTTTCCATGAAAAATTTTGGAAAATATGGGAAAATTTGGGAAAATTTTGGAAAAATCGGAAAATTTTGGAAAAATTTGAAAGTTCTGATTTTTTGTGATAGGCCCTATGCTTTGACCGCTTCCACAGCCGAGGCAGCTACACCCCAATAGAGTGGGTCTAAAACTGGTGATATTGATCATCATTTTGATTAAAATGATTTTGAAAAATGAAAGAATTTGAATTTTTGTGATATAATCTTTACGTTTTCTATCACAGCCGAGGCATAGACACATCAATAGAATTGTTCTAAAACTCTTGATTTCATCATATTATTTCGATCAAAACAATCGTAGCAATACGATCTCGTCCGCGGATTTTTTAGCATTCCTTTGCCACCAGTGGCTTGTGGCAATTTGTTGGCATTTTAATATTATAACACAGACATCTTTTGGGACAACGTGAATTTTTTTTCCTTTACGATAGGGGTATAATTTCATGCATTGTGAAAGATCTGGAGCAAAAATAATGCACTTTATTTGGGAGTTTGTTTATGGCTTGAAAGTTAAGCTTTATTATGCGGCCTTGATTGCAATGATACAAATTCTCCATGTGTTGATGAACATGTGAAGCACAAGCACACAGTCCAACACAGCATTATATATGAGCGACCATATATTGGAAGATAAGACTGTAAACTCGTGAGATATTTGGAAACTAAAGATATATGTGATGAGTAGAAGAATACCTATATGATAGCTTCTAACTTCTGGGGTATTGTCCGATATCTTCGTCGAGGACAAACTACACATCCTCCATTTCTGGTTCAGATGGTTCAGATAGTTCCAAATCGATTTCAGATCTGTGAATTTCAGACTTTTCCACATGAACTGTAGATTCTCCAGTTGAGTCTAAGGTCCTTTCAAAGTTGAATTTCTGACAGATATCTGAAATTCAATTAGAGAAATCTGAAATCCATTTTATGTCTGATATTCAGTTGGAAAGATCTGAAATAGACATGGAGGCTGCAGTTGGTTCCAAAAGTTACCATGCAGGGATGATACAGAAGTTTTCGGACTTTGAATGTTACATAGTCTTTTCAAACGACTATAAAAAAAGTCTCCAAAACAAAGCAAAAAACGTCAATCACCGCAAAATAAATTTCAAAATTTTCCATTGGAAAATTTTCCGGAAAATTTTGAAAAAAATTGTCACCTATGAAATACTCTCCTCTTCTAGATGTTAAGTGGGAATAAAGTCGAGTCATTTTAGGAATACCACAGTAATGCCAATCTTCACTATCATTTTGATATACTAGCAGGAGATTGACTACCCGATCATAAGTTGATGAACGGTTGTTGTAGCGCACACCCTTAAGGCCCTCTTGCCAGATGTGAACAACTATTTTAATTTCATTTAATTTTTCAAATTTCTCTGTATCTTTAAACTTCATGTCTTCGCTTTGCAGTCATCAAACTTCAATTCATTCTCCCATTCATGATATTTGCTTCTACGGAAACGGTTGTTCTGTACATCATGATACACGGTAGGGCGGAAACACGATTCGGATAAAAAAAATTGTCCATCTACATATTATACACCAATCGAGAGCTGAGATCATGAGGAATTCTAATATGGAAGTTAAGAATTCGAATCTCAATGTCCTTTTTGTACAGAGAGCAAAATTCAAAATGGCCGCCAAAATACTGTATTTTGATACCTATGTTAACAGGAAATGACAATCTGTCTACGTATTTGGCAATTAGAGACCATTTGTATAGTCTGTATTATGCAGTGGATAACCGAGAATAAATTCAGACAGCAGAAACAATGATTGCACTTTTTTAATAGTAGTATGTGACGAGTATTTAACTACAATATAATTATGTGATGTAAAAATCACCAAAAATTACTATCCAATTTTGTTTCTTTTATAAATGCACCAATATGAAATTATGGAATAAGTTTTTCATACATCAACCCAAAATTGCACACTACAGCTTGTAGCAGCTGTTTTCTACGTGTTTCACAATTCATTCACGAAAAACAAACGTTGCTCAAATCATTATTCAATATTCCATTGAAAAAAAGGAAAAAATTACACAAAATCAGAAGATACGCAAATGCTTTGCGTTGTAATCGTTAACTGCCTTCAACAACTGCTCCGGAAACGCGGGTTTACTTCATGGACCTTGTATTTGGCCCAAGTAGATTTAAAGTCAGCATGAACTGCCTCAACAGCCTGCTCGCTGTATCGTCCGAGTCCAGTGTGCACAGAATTACAAAAATCTGTAATATGGTGAAAGACTGTGTGGACCTTTGGATTGATCGAAATACCGAGAGAGAGGTAGCTTTTCTCAGTCACGGATAATCATTCGGAAATCTGGATCGAGATCATGCCTGTAGCAGGCGTCCACAACCTCGACATATTTTAAGCCTTGCAACGGGCACATGGATCGTAGTGCATCAATTTTGGATAGCAACTTCTTGCACGAGTTTCCGTTGAACAAGCCTCCATGTATGGCTTCTCTCTCAACAAAGCATGTGCGTGGCCAAGTCATGGCTTCTGGCCACTCTTTTTCTAATTCTTTAAACATTTTGTTGAAAGGTCCTATGAGAAGGTGTAACTCAGGAGGAGGAAGAAGATCAATCACTCGTTCTGATGATTCGCCTCTCAGTATTGGACAATGTACATCATTCCCGAAATGTTTTGCTTTAGACTTGTCCTGACCAGTCTCGTCATACCATCACCAGAAGGCATCATTCAAGCTTCCAAGCGTTCGAAGATTGCCCTTAAATCTCAGAGATTTGTTTGAGTCACACCAAGTGCACGGGTATGAAGAGCCGTGAGACATCAGACCGAGTAAGAGATTTGCTAACTTCATCTCTTAGTGAGAATCTGTAGCAATAACCTTCGATGTCAATGAGGAAACGGAGTCTTGACCTACCAAGCGAATCAGATACCAAATCTTTAAAAGATTCGAGTAATTTTCTTGAATGTTTGGGATAATACCTATAAGGAAAATGCCTTTAACGCTGTTTTCTCTCCTGGAGGCATTCGAGCAAACAGATAGACAAATCTTAAAAAACCACCTCCACCATCAACTCCCAATTTGAAAAGTAACCCCGCTGCCGATCCATAATGACGGTGCTCGATAATTTCTCGAATCAAGCCATCCAAATTGGTGCTACGCACAAACGGTCTGTCAACATGCTTGCACTCATCAGCAGTCTTACTATAAAAATGCTTTCACATGAAACTGCAAAGAACGAATCAAGCGAGGCATTTAACTCAATTAGTTTGCTTTTAGCATTTGATTCAACACTCTTCCTACTACCTGAAGTAGATCGAATGACACCAGCTAGCTTCAGTGTTGCATTGAAGCTCAAATTCAGATCGGACTGAATATTCGAAAGATCATTTACATCTAGTCTACGGAGTGGAGATCTCAACGTGGACGTTGTAGAAACTTCAATTTTCAATGGTTCAAGTGTTGAAAAACTTACTGAATTTGTGGGAGACTGCATTGCTTTTGACTTCAGCACAGAGGCTGCAAGCTGCTCAGACGTTTTGCCTTTAGACGACAGTTGCTTCAGATTATCAAATCTAGTGGTCTTGGAGCACTGATGAGGAAGGCCTTTCCCTAAATGTGTAAGAGACTTGCCACAAATCTTCAATGTTGAATTCGGATATGGTTCAGCCGATGGTCTTCCCACCTTCGACTCAGTCCATCCCTTCATACCTGCGGTTTTACACAGAAGACATGAGCATTTAGAATTTGATCGTGTTGACATAGGTGGAGGTAATTCCACAAGCTTCGAATGGTCAAACAGACTTATTGAACGGGTGAATATGTCCTTGTCGTATTCACCAACGACCAACCTACATGTGTTGCATAATGCTTTTGGAAGACGTACTGTACATCAGATGGGTCGTACCCATGGAGAAAGTATTTCTCGATAGTGCGTTGCATATTTGAAGTTATGAGGCGCATGGTTTTGGTCTTACCGAAACAAAGGAGACATACTTCAAGCCGGCTGCTTTCATGAGATCGACGTTCACGAGGCATGATAGCGCGCGCACGAAGAAATGATCATTCAGTAAGTTATCTGCGATGCCGTTTCTAATCATCGAATCAATAATGAAAATCCGCTGGCGCACGCACCTTAATGCATGCATCGAGTTCTGTATGCAATCCTGCCGCAAAGAGATCAATCAATCTTCTATCCAGGAACTGATCGGCAACTGCTGTTTTCATTAGTCATCATCTGCTATTTGATTCTACGTTTTACGTATTCATTTATTTTTTGTTGTTACAGCAACAGGCACGCACACAGGCAGTGCAGCTACATGTATACATACGTTCTTGGTTAATGGTGTCTAAATGTCATGATTAATAATGTGAAGCCTGCGTGCACACAATCGGCAATATGATAGGATGTCAACATAAGGAAATAGGATAAAGAAAACGACTGTGCCTATATTGTTAGCCGCCGATGAAACTGTGTCTATTTTCATATACATGTACATGTAGATGTATATCATTAGCATATTGATGAAATTGGGCATCATATCATCATTTAAACAAGTGTTGCGAATAGGCAAGCCGCAATCAATTTCGTTATCTAACCAAATGTAAACTTCAAAATATTATATTCAGTCAGCCAAGATCAATTGCAATTCGCTTTTTTTGCAACTTTTCTTTAAATAATATTAATTCGCATGTCTAAGTACATTTACATGTGCATTTATGTATTTGTACATGTATGCAATGAATAACTGGAAGTCAATACACTTTAGGAAAGTAAGTATTCCTCCTATTGATATTACATTAAGTTATCAATGCCACATGTATACAACGGTACATATAAATATTTGCTAAGACAAAGGTTAAATGTACATTCAGCCATGTGATAAGAAAATTACGTATACTTGGTGTTTATCCCACTACACACAACTGCAAAATTTACTTCTAGGTCTCAGAGAAAAAATATCACAAATTCACCATTAGTGGATTTATAGAAAAATGAAATAAAACATGCATGTTCGGATAGCGACTTTTAGTGATTTTTACACAACATAATTACATTATAGTTAAATACTCGTCACATACTACTATTAAAAAAGCGAAATCATTGTTTCTGCTGTCTGAATTTATTCTCGGTTATCCACTGCATAATACAGACTATACAAACGGTCTCTAATTGCCAAATACGTAGACAGATTATCATTTCCTGTTAACATAGGTATCAAAATACAGTATTTTGGCGGCCATTTTGAATTTTGCTCTCTGTACAAAAAGGACATTGAGATTCGAATTTTTAACTTACATATTAGAATTCCTCATGATCTCAGCTCTCGATTGGTGTATAATATGTAGATGGACAATTTTTTTATCCTAATCGTGTTTCCGCCCTACTGTGGATAGTGGAGAATAGACAATACGCATACTTAAAACACTGTGATTCACAATCAACAGAAATGACTGCATTCTTAGCTCTTAACGCTCGTTAAATTTATCAATATTTGATTTTAGTCATTGGATGTGAAAATTTAACCAAGCTTCTTTATCGACTACCTCTGTAGCAGGAGAGGAGGGTATGTAAAACACCAACCTCTGTACTATTTCACCAGTATGATAATCAACTTTAACATATTTTATTTTAAGGTAGATGAACGCTTTTATTCTAAACTGCTCTAAATTGTGAAAGTGCGCATCCATCAATGTTGAATTTTGATGGAACCACTCCGGAAAATCGGCAATAGTTTTTGAGGATTCCATATGGTAATTTCTCACTACACTATTGAGCGATACTTCAGTTAGTCGAATAGAGAAGGTGCTGTTTCTATAACTATCATTTGTGTGTATGTGGTGAAGTCTATGGAAGATAATTCAAAACCTGTTTCAAAAGATTGGAAACAAAAGTCACAAGTAAAGGAGACATGTTGAATAGAATCATCCTCACCTCGGGAGATTGATGATGGTTTGGATTGACACACACGTTGTCTGATGTGTCGGGTGAGATCGCGCTTCCTCGTAAAGATATGCCCACAATCAGCATATGTTTTGGATGCTTCCCGTGACTGCGCACTTGAGTTGGAACTGTCATCATCTGGAAGAGAAATCATTCTGTCATCTCTATTGAAGTCATAGTTTATTTTTACAACCTACCTTCACTCAACAGTTGTAAAGCTTCCTCGAGAAGGGAGCGCTTTGATGATGAAGTATATGCCTGAAATTGAGAAAGATGCTATTAACATAACGTTTAACGGAGATGAGTGATGAAATCCTTAACTTACCATTTCAACGAAATTAAGTCAAAATCTGATACGTTGATAGTCAGAATGTAGTAATTGACTCAAACCAAAATAGGATACGTCAGCAACATTAGATTATATTTGAGTGGAGAGAAAAGCTCACTCAGTGTTAATATATCCCAAATAAAATCTAGTGACATAGAAATCTAGTAACAGTAAAAAGTAGACATAAAATCTAGTCTATTTTCCCCTTCTATATACTCCCATACTCAACATTCATTTTGATTGGTTGCTTGCTTATACTTAAGGACTACGAAATCAAGTTTATGGCATACATTTCAAAGTCATGGATTCACCATCAACTCTCTCGCATGAATCACCAGTGTCTGCATCAAGCATGCCAACTTGCCCTCCCGCTCCGAAAAAGGCAACGGTGGAGAAGCAGAGAAGGCTGGATGATATTCCAAAGTTGGAATTACCAGATCTAACGGAGCAAGAAGGGTTAGAAATGATTTATGTGCGATGGAAATACCTGCTCTACAATCAGGAAGATGCAAAAACGGAAACTGACATTAACCTTCTCCATGATATCCGGAGATGGTGCAGTCCATCATCCCAACCCCGGAATGAGGTGGAATGGAATTACATCTATGGTGTGTTGGTCGCGGCAGAGGAACGATTAAGGCAGTTGAAGTGGAACTGCAGTGGTTGAGAGAATTTATGTGACAATGTGACTTCCGAGGAACTTTTGAATTATTTGTAAATTTCTTAATAGATGTTTATTTGCTTCATCTGTCTGTTTTCACTTATTTCTGGGTAATGTAGCATACATAATCATTAACATCATAGCGAAAATCTGATCATTTGACAGCTCAATATAAACCATACCAGTTGATGATATATACAATCACTTTTTCCTAAATACTGATAAATGATAAAGGGATCGAATATCAAAAACAGAGACATGTACTCGTAGTTCTTTAGAATTATTTACAATTAAAGCATATATACTTTATAGCGAGGAAAAGTCAAGTGGAAGAACCTTTAAGTCATTGTAGACTTTGTAGCACCTTGGACGTTTAGGGGCATCCGGCGCTATTCTCACGCGCGTTGTTTTCGGTGTCCACTCTTCATCAATCCAGACAATTCTTACAGTCCTGCCTTTGTCGCAAGTCTCCTTCTGATCACACTTGTCTTCATCACACCACTCATTGACAATCACAAAATTACATGGTGTTTCTGAGTTTGTCATCTTGGCGTGCTAGTTCGTATAATGTGAATAAGAGTGCCACAATCTTTCGACTTATGTTGTCTTCATCTAAATTAGAATCTTTCTGATTGGGTGTTGAGGAATTCATTGCTGAAAAACATATAAAAGTCAGAAAATTGAAACACTTCTCATTTTCATTTATCTCATGATGGAAGGTACATATCCCGCCTTAGAGATCTTCAACAAAATCTTTGAAGTGGTCGACGAGTGGGATAAAGAGTGCGATCAGAACGAGACTTGTTATAAAGGCAAGATTGTGCAAGTTGTGTGGAGTAATGGTGATTTTACACCAAAAACAACGCGCGTGAGAAGAGCGCCCGATGCCCCAAGACGACCAAGGTGCTACAAAGTCTACAATGATTTAAAGGTTCTTCCACTTGACTTTTCCTCGCTATAAAGTATATGTGCTTCAATTGTAAATAGACCTACATTCTACATGTCTTTGTTTTGCAATGTATTTATCTAGAAATGGAAATAAATGGAGAAATTTAGATATGGGGTTAGTTAACACATTTATTATCGGTCTACTTTTCTATCAAAAGAGATCGCACCATTAGAGAAGATGGAAAATGATTTTGTATACGTGTGGCGTAAGAGTGACCTCCCATTTCATCCCTTCATCATTTAGCCTCAATGATAGAGGCAGTTCTTAAAGGAACTCATGCCTCATTCTCAGATAGCGTTCGCAATGGAGAATTTAAAAAGTAACGTAACCTGTGGCAGATAGCTAAGACTCAACCGACTGGCGTTCAAAGTGCTACGTTGAGAACTGTATCAAATGCACAACATGAATTGCCCCAGAGGTTTCGGTGTGATATATGACACACTCTCTTGCCACACCTATCACTACGATATCATCCGCTGTCTCAATAGAGATCGCCCACCAACAGGAAGAATTATACCGAAATCCTCCATAACATGCAACGTTTAAGTTGACTGATAGCAGATACAACTTTGTGATTTTATCTTTTAATTGTATGATGGATTCAGCCAGACCGAAGTCTGTCCAGGGCAAACCACTAGGAGGTACTATCACATTTTGCCCCATGGTGGTCTTTAAAAAGACCGTTGGTTCATTTTCGGGATATGAATAGACTTAGGTTTGGCCGATTCCGCTGAGAGAGACTTGTAATCTCTCTATGTCAGTGGCATCGACCTCCTCTACTATAGGCTGACTGCTAGAGGGCGGTATATACCCCCACTCTGTTGAAATGGCATCATCGTCAGTTGTTGATGAGCCAATTCGAGCAAGATTGTTATAGACTCACTCTCGCTCCTCCATCTCTAGAATCTCAATAAATAAATTTCTCGGTCTAAGCCGAGACTTGTCAGGAGAGCTGACTGTCTTCTTAGGTATTTTCATGATGGAGTATAGAATGAAAATGAAAGAGAAGCAATGGTTTATGTACCCCTCTGATACAAAGACATGACTCAGTCTTTCTAATTATGTGATAGATTCAGTGAGACCGAAGTCTGTCCAGAGCACACCACGAGAAGGTACAATCACTCTTGCTCCGTGTGGCTCTTAAAAGAGCCGTTTGGGGCGTTCTCGGGATCAAAAGCGATCCCACTGCTGATGCAAAAACTCTGAAAGGAAAAATTAAGAGATTTGATGCGGTAAGGAAATGATCATGTTGAAGTAACTTACTGGGAACTTTCTTCCGGACTTTTCGGACGACGAAGTCCTCAAGCTCGCCGGTGATGTCCATGTTCATGTGGAGACATCGGACTCCGTCGCCCTCGTAGCATTGCTGCGTCTGATTGGGGTCGCTTGTTATTGTCGGTACGTCACACACATTATTTTCGAAGATGGGAAGATGGGCTTCATACACTCTTCTTTTTCTACACTTCTCACGCTCATGCAATCGCTCCACTTCAGCCACCAACCTCTTGTTCACACCCTTCACGTCCTCTGTTTCCTTCACCACGCTTCGCATCCGATCTATCTCATCATCCTTCCTCAACGAATTCTCCTGCAGACTACTCACCAAACTTGCTTTCTTCATCAGCTCACTCCTTTCCACCATCCACTCTTTCTCCTTCTGCCTCATACTTTTTAACTGTTCTCTCGTCACCTTATACCCTTCAGTCTTCGCACTCAACTTCTCATTCCGCATCACTAATACTTTATTCTTCTCCTCAACCGCCCTCAATCGATCTTTCATTCTCACATATTCATCCCTCGTGTTCCCTTTCTCCCTCGGAGGCGATGATGCCGCCAACGGCTTACCCCTTCCTTTCCCTCATCCTTCCCCTTTTCCTCAAGATAATCAATGTTCCCAAGCAATTCCTCCAACACGTCTTCCAAATCAACATCAGGCTTCTTGATGTCCCCTCTCAACTCCACTTCTTCCTCACTCAAACCCTCATCAGTCGCCTTGGTAACACCTTTCTTCCCCACCGCACCCTCAATCGTCATCACTGCCACTCTTACCTCTTCCATATCTAACAAAACTCCATCAAACCACGATTTAAACCTCTGCATACTAATATTGCCACTAGGGCACTGGCTATTGTTCCTAATCAACTCTACATCACTCCCATCCTCACATACTACCTTATGATGCACACACACCCTCAAGAACACTTTCCTCACATGCTCTCCCATCGTCCCCTCTTTGATGTGTTTCTTTAACTCGTTGCCTCTGGCAATACGGTCGCAGCAACACTTGCGGATGAGCATACGCGCATTAATCATCTTGGTCATAGTTACGATTCTGTAAGGATAGAGTAAAAATTTGATAGCAAGTGTTTATAGGATACTACTTGCTGATATGCATTGACAGACTAAGTCCAAAAACATCTGATAGCAGTCGTCTAGGCGTTAGGCTCTTGAATCCGTTACAGGCATTACTCAGATGGGATGTTATCCCAGCTCCAAGACCTCGTCCCACAAATCCAACCTCGGGCGGACAGAGCGTGCGTCATGTCACTGTGTTGGTATCCGGGCCCCGATTTTGACATGAAAACCGGTGGAGTTATTTACAAGAGGAAGCGTATCAAGTCGCAGAGACTCATAAACGACTGCCTTTTATTCAAAATCTTAAATCATCATCATTAAATACGAATTTTAATTTTTCAGTATTTTAGTACTACTCATGAAACGTTTATAAGTAGCCTGTCACCTATAGCACATCATGAGCTGTCAACCGTTTTTTGAATCAAGTCTAAGGGACTTGTAGAAGCAAAGTTATAGCCGTTTGAAGATTTCGGCCTACTATCATCAAATGGTCAGTCATGCTATACTGACTAACCTATAAGTCTGACTTCTTAGCTGATATCAGCAATGAAAAGTCAGAAGTCCGATATCGGACCTCAAAGAGAAACGACTTACCTGTAGTCAGTTTCTCAACTTAGTGAGATTCCTCTCCCGAACTCGTACTTATATATCCTGTGAATAAGCAATCGATATGAGGGGGTGTTGGACATTGGTTATCCAAATTTGACGATGAATCCAAATCGGGTCTTAGTTTTCTCGTCCGATGCTTCGTTCGCCCACTGGAGTCCAAAACACAAAACTCAACCTCTGACGGCTCTCTAACATGACCAAAAGTCTCAATGTCACTCTCAAGCCTCAGCAAAGGAAGATAGGGCCAAACTGTGCTTTCCAATCAATTTGTAGCACTCTTAGCTTTCAAATGAGCTATCGCACGACTCTCTACCATTTCTAGAACCAAAGTTGGAAGAAAGCTGCCGAGGGGGGGGGGTCGAAGTTCTTCGTTTTTAGCCCTATGACGTTGGAAAGAACCCTCCTAGACCCAAAATTGGCCAAACAGGCCAAATCCGTCTTCCATTTTCACGTACGAGGCTTCGTGTCGCCGCTACAGGCATTTTCTCACTCAAAAACACACCTAAACCACACCTACACCCAAGAAACACAACTTGTCGAAGCAGAATTTCATCAGGAAGCCAAATCTAAACACAAAACAACCCTACAACCAATAATACACATCAAAAACACAGACCGCTGCCCAAGACCAACAAAGAGGGTCGACCACGACACACCCGGCCGGTCGACCCAGAACCACAACAACCCAACTCGCGCTCCAGAGAGGGGGGGCGCTGTGCACAGTTGGGAGGATTCCTTGCTACTGACTACTGCCTCAGCTTGCATTCCTTTTGTATCGTCAGCGTGGCCTAGTGAAGATGGCGCGAGGTCGTCTACACCATGGACTACAAAATGATGGCATAACGATATTGTGCAGCGTGTATTATCATTGTTGGACCATTTCTATTCAATCTGCTCATTTCTGTGCACACTTATCAGAGAGATAAGATAAACATGGAAGGAATGACACAAGGAAAGACATTATTGTACCCAATATGAGTTTCTCCAATCGTAGCGCGTTATCACAATTGATGACATTTCATTCGTGTACAGAAACTATTTATGACATTATTCTGACTGAAACATGTTTTCAAATCATCATATCCAAACTTTTCCGAAACATGAATAGTCGTATCATTTGTACACATGAAAACTACTCAAATTATTGGAACAACGGAACAATAAGACATCGCTATGCACTCAACTTTCCAAGATGGAATCAAAATTCCTATATCAAAATAAGATTAACAGCAGCTGCTATTGCAATGGCAATAATGGTGTTCGGAACTTTAGCAAATATCTGCACGGTTATCGTTCTAAGGAGATTTAAAGGATTGCGGATGAGTACAAGGTTCTATTTTTCTGTCGCTGCAATTTGTGACCTGATTGGAATGCCAATGGGAATGTTTGGCATTTGGTACCAATTGCAATATGCGAAGTCATTTGTTAGCAATAACTTTTACACGTGCAACATTCATTATACAGTTGGAGAAGGACTTACCGATTGTAGCTGGTATTCAATTATTGGGATGGTTACGGAAAGATTTGCTCTTGTTATCATGCCTCATAAAATGCGGTTTGTTAATCAGAAGGCAATTATCATTGTTTCCTATATCATCATAGCTGCTTTGGAGGTCCCTGGGAGGCTTTATTTCAGTCTATTCCGATATGATGGATGCGTCTGCAACCCAATCGAAGCTAGTAATTATGTATCGGCAATCCACTATTTATATATAAGTTATACAAACGTGTTAGGCCTACTTTTTATAGTTCAAATGATTTTGTCAAGTATTACTTTAATTTATACTTTGACAAAACATGATGACCAGCAGACAAGAGAGGCGGTGGATTCGGTGAAAATGATGTTTTCCGTTGGTTTCTTTCAATGTCTATGTTTTTGCCCCGTAATGATTGTTTATTTTTTGCAAGAAACGATCCTGGCGTCTGGATATCATGAAGGCGTAATTATACTTATAATACATATTTGCCTTATCTCATTCAATACAATTTTCGCAATCAATTTCCTACTATACTATGGAAGTAGCAAAGGATTTCGTGACACTTTCCATCAATTTATCTATTCTCTGAAGCGAAACAAGATGCAGGTGAAGGATGTAACGATTACAACAGGTAATAACAACTATTTCGTAATTGAAAATTAAAAAAATAATTCCATTGACGAATTATCAATTGAATTGCATTCAAAACAACATTTCACTAAATATCTGCAGATTCTCACATCTTATCTCAATAAACTTGTTGTCATTTCATGTGAAGATTTTGTGATTTAGGTATCTTGTTATCACTATACAAGCCAAATGGAGTCAATAATATTTTTTGAGTAAATGTTCAATAAGCTCATAAAGATCTCTCATTTTACTGGGCTCTAAAGCTGTTTCCTCGGACCTGATGTTGTCCTAAATCGCATTAGGCGATTATTATGTATAAACCTTGTACAAGTCTCATCGGCCAACAAGTTCAGCAGCGGCAATGTCAATCATTACTGAGCAACATTGTCGTTATCCAGCCTATATGTCAGCCGTCGACTTGAATTTGCGCTGCAGAATGTCAGCAGCCTTTCTTGAACCGACTTTGTCGTTCCTTTTCGGGTAAGGCAAACTTCAGGCCAGTCCATCGGCTGGTTTGAGTGACTGACAGGTTGACTCAATTCGGCACATGATCAATTTTAGGCCGACAAGCTCAGTTATACGAGTATACATATCTCAGTTAATACAAGTATTCATATCTGTTGCCACTTCAGCAATCTTTCGTTTGGATGACGATGATTTAATTAAACACGTGCTCCAGGACTGCACGCGAATAGTATCACGATGCTGTATCAGGGGGACCCTGCTGCTACTATTCGAACGAATTGATATACGAGCGATATAGTTAAATATTAAAGCCATTGCATTTCTTTACTAACAGAATCTACTCACAGCTACTGTCCAGGCACGCGGGAGCAGCTTCAAAGTTGAGGGGACAAAAGGAAACGGATGCCTGTTTGGAAGTTGTTGTCTAAACTTTCAATGAAGCGTTTTTTGAAAGGATGTCAGTTCATGTCGAAGAGAAGGCCTAATGTATCCATTATAGTGGATATAAAATTGGATCCATTAAAATTGGATATAATGGATAAAATTCATAGATGAATCCTTATTTGCAATTTTATGAATTTAGTAATACAAAACCACGGTAAAATACCCTGCTTCGACGCTTATTAAACGAATCCAAAATTTTATTAATTATTTAATTTTAGTGATATACTCGTAAATAGCAATTTCAAACTTGAACATAAATAATGTCTTTTCATGTATTATTGCACTTTTCTATCTTTACAAATGTCTCGCTCTAATGACGTTATAAAAACAAGGTCACGATGCATTCCGAATGCAGTCTTTCGATTAGTGATATGTATTTTGCATTATTCTGTGGGTTTCATATCTAAAAATTCACATCAAAACTTCATATTTTCATGTATTATATTTACATGTACAAATTGTACGTGAATACATTTGCTTGTACAATTAATATGCATGTACAATGAACATGTAGTTATTCTGGGAGATGAGGTGAATGTTATGATAACAATCTTGAATTACAGATGCATAAATATGATGTAATTATGATACAGAAACATCATATCAATAATCAATGCTGCTCTAAATGAAAACTATCAATTTTCTAGAAAGTTCTTTAAAAAATGACCTCTAAAACTCAATTTCGTAAGTCAATTTTGCCCAAGTTTTTACTGAAAGAATTTTTACATACAAATTAAAAGTGACAAAAAATTGAACTTTTATCTGACTTATTTTAGGAGATATAAAAAGAAGTTGATAAGCCCCATCGTGAATGCAGGAACACACTGTGTGATAGACTCAGTGGTGCTGTAGGTCTAGTATTCACTAAAGCTTCGGAAATTAGAAATGCATTGATACAACATGTGAAACATTATCACCCCTATGTTAATTTTGGAAGTGAAAGATACAAGTCTATTAGAATATGTGGAAAAGCAATCCTATCAGATTTCTTGTAGCACATTTCTTTCCTTGTTTGATATCACATCACATATCATGTAGTTTTTAAACAAGTTGCTTTGTACATTGATGTCATAAAGATTGTACTTAACATTTGTGTATGGACACTTTGAACATTAGTTATTTTATTACTAGCTACTGGAATAGTCGTTTTAGATCTTAAATTTTCTTTTAATCTTGCGGTTCGGTTTCTCTTGGGACACTCTGTATGATAGCTCTAATGGAGCTACTTATTAAAACAAGGTGGAAACAGGAATGAGATAGGCTAGAATGCAACATAAAATCGAAAAAAAACTGCGATGACTAAATTACTAAGTCAGTGATGGCATAAGCGTAGGGCTTGTAAAAACGAACATCAAAGGTGAATTTATAATATAGCAAAGGAAGACTGTATTTTTGGAACACATCTGGAAATATAGAAATTAGATTCGAAGCAATGTCACCGCCATCTACAAATTACTGCAACAAGGCCATCTGTGATCACCAGGGTTGCCGTAGGGATTAATAGTTGAATCCCCACCCCACCCCATCCCACAGAAAACCTGTGGGTATCCCCATAGAATCCCCACGCCCCTACAGGATAAGCCATTGATTTATATGCTGCTATTGCTCGCATAGAATGATTGATGTCCAATATCTCCATCTCAGTGGAACCTCTGTACAGCATTCAACATCCGGTGGACGGAACTTTAGCAAATATTAGCACGGTCATTGCTCTTAAAAGATTTAAAGGATTGCGTAAAAGTGCGAGATTCTTTTTTTTCAATGCAGTTTATGACCTATTTGGAATGTCAATGGGAATGTTTGCTAATTGGTACCAATTACAATGTGCAAAGTCGTTTGTGAGCATTAATGATTACACATGCTCAGTTCACTATTCTATTGGTGGAAGATTTCAATTTGTCAGATGGTATTCAGCTATTGCAATGGTGTTCGAAATATTTGCTCTTGTCGTGATGCCTCAAAAATGCGGTTTGTTAATAAAAAAAATTATGTTATTACATCTTATATAATCATAACTGCGTTAATAGTACTATGGAGAATCTATATCTTCATGTACCGATTTGATGGTTGCATTTTCGAATTTGTTGGTTCTCAACTAATATTTGATTTATGCACATGAGGTTTACAGTTATTGGAAATCTCCTTCTTGCAATTCAAATAGCTCTGTCAACAGTAGCACTGATACGTGTTTTGACAAGACATGGATCTCATGCCAAAGGGAAGTCCGGCTTGCATGAGTCAGCGATACGCAGACAACAGAGAAGGTAGACTCAGAGAAAATGATGTTTTTGTTGGTGTTTTTCAACGCTTTTGTCTGCCAGTAATTATCAATTCATGGCAATCAAGCATTATGGTTGTAGGATATCACAAATAACACCATTTCTTGTCAATATCACAAAGCGAGATTTCTATGGAATGCTTCAGAAAATTGATGTAGCTTAGGAGGTATTGTGAAGTTAAGTAAATTATATAAGCAGCAAATGAAATCAGATCTAAAGCATTGTTACAGCAACGAATAATTTCATGAAATGAATATCATTCAACCGCATAAAACCGAGACACGCAATATCAGTCGAATTTACTGAAGTCTACATCAGTCAACGAGGTCCGGAACATTGTGTTTGAACTGTATACAATTGTGCTTCAACATTGAATGCTCCATTTCAGGTAAGCAGCTGCTCAATATCATTTATAAGTATGATTTCAGTAAATATGCGAGAATATTTATACTTTAATAAAATTCTGTTCCGGACCTCGTAATAATTAGACCTCCTACTAAATAGGTATGTAAAATATGCTTTGGGATACTTTCAATAATTAAAAACTTGACAATGCGATATCAGGCCGCTTATATTTATTAATATTTATTACCTGTCCTCTAAATATCATTCATGCACTTCTTGCTATAATAATATGGCACTATATTCAAATGCAGTTTGTGCAATGTCAATGTCCTCTCCTTCCAGAGCGATCCTAATTTCTCCATCTTTGTCTGCTTCATGATATTATCATCTATATGTAAATATTTCCATAACATTATCATAGTCGTAATTGTAACATTGTTTGCCATATTTTGTATTCGTGTTCCGGATTTGAGAAATAAACGTTTTGATATTTTGATATTTTTTTATATTTTGATATCAAAAAGCTACAGTGATGCTTCTAATGCACATCGGATTTATTTCATATAATTGAATTTTTTCAATGAATTTCATGTTATATTACGGAAGTTGCAAAGGATTTCGCGATGCGTTTCATGGATCTTCTCTTCTTTCCAACAAAATAGGATACAAATGATGGATAGGTAAAATCTATCAGGTAATGATACTCCATTATTGAAAACTGAGAATGAATTTGTTGACAAATTGCTTTGAGAATATTGATATTTCTTGCTTTTGATGTTCTATTAGTCTAACAAATGTGCTCTATTTGTGTTATCACAATTAACTAATGCTTCACATTTTATGCTCGTATAATGTAATCAATCGTCTTAACTCTTTGAGTAAGTATGCAAGTATACTAAGATTGATATTGATGACGAAAATTATGTTAGATTAACTCAGTTAAATTCTTGTAATTATAGGTGAATGACATGACATGCTTTCAAGAATCATCAGCTTCTACTTGCAACCCACTGTCATCTCTTGTTTGATTTGGATATTCCACTGACAAACAATAAACATAGTTTTACGAGTGTATCACAGTACTTGTCGACTCTATAACAACCCATGTATTAACGTCAATTTCTTTGGCGCCTCTACAGAAGCTTTCACAACTCCTTCCCGATGACCGCCATTTTCCGAAGCTAGGAATTCGTTTGAATACCTTACGTAACAAAAAGGTTATGTTTATCATAATTACAGATAAAGGTTAGCAATTAGTTCCAAAGGTGACTTTCCGCCGAAAACTCCGATTTTTTAGAAATTCAGAAAACGTATTCGAGCTTTTGTCATGATGCTGTGTTTCATCATATGTAAAACAATCAAATTTCATTTATTAGAACATATTATTGCTGACATTCATCAACAAATGATTTGAACCCTTGTCAGGACACGAGAATTTGTAACCTCAAAGGCACACGTGACCGCAAATTGTGGCTTGTAGAGTTTGAAAATTATAAATAAACAACGTGGCTTCAAGATGCAATATAGACTTCCTGATTGACTCGCATGCAATATCGTCAATGCATGCTTCTTTGGCTTCGATGGTGAGTTCAAGGTTCTTCCGGGAGCTTTGTCTGTATTGCCGACCAGCCGCTCATCAACAGTGTAATGCTGAGCATAAATAACC
The DNA here is from genome assembly GCA_907163375.1 of Prostheceraeus crozeri. Taxonomy (NCBI): domain Eukaryota; kingdom Metazoa; phylum Platyhelminthes; order Polycladida; family Euryleptidae; genus Prostheceraeus; species Prostheceraeus crozeri. The sequence goes on from CAJQUW010004004.1 coordinate 144,758, forward strand.
ACGACATTACTTACATTTCCCATAAAATTTCTTGAAAACAGATCGGAGATTTACAGGGTGATCATAAAGTCGCTGTAGGGTTTAATTGCCAAATATAATAGAGTTCAATACCTCCTAGAGGGTGTATATAAGAATAAAGTAATAACCAATAACATAAATTTATAAAACATAAAATTGTATTGTCGATTTAATTAATTTGCCAAATTCAAATTAAATTCAATTAAATATCTTCACCGATAAAAATGCATGCATTTCATATAATTACCTCCTGTCCGTCCGTGGATCATTTCAATTCTAAATGAAAACTTTCGGTAAGACTCCACTTTTCTCAAGCTTTAATATATCTAGATCCTAAATTTTTCAAACCAAAAGAAAGAAATTTCAAAATAAATTGTTCGACGGTCTTACCACGATTGTCAATGCACTGTTGCAGTCGTTTTCGGAACGACCTGATGGCATTGCGGCACATTTCAGAGGTGATTTCTGAACTTGATGATGAAATGCTGTCTTTCAGCTGTTGTAAACGTCTCGGTTGTGAGGCAAACACTTTATTTTTCAAGAATCCCCAAACAAAAAAGTCCAACGGGGAAAAAAGATCAGGAGACCTAGCGGCCCATAGCATTCGTCCGAAAAAAATTTATCGAAGAAGTCTTCATCTTCGTAGGATTTTTGTAGTAAACTCTCACACATGCTGACTCGCAATCTTCTTCGTGTAGCTCCTGTGTTACTAGCAATTTGTTAGGAAAGAGCCCTAGATCATGTCTCATTATATTGTGAACATAACCGTAAGAACAGCTTGTAGCTGAAGCTGCTTGGCGAATTGATGTTGGGGGTTGTTTTTCGAATAATCTTGTATTGCTGAACATCCATTTTAGAGCTGATTTCAGTCACATTAAAAAGTCTGTCGAATTAAAGATTCTTTAGGGGGAAAGAACAATAGGAGAATCCTGATTGGTCACAGTGTAATATGCCAGAAATTCCTCACAAAGAAGACCTAGCTGCGTTGTGCACAATGTGAGCGCATGAAATTTATGCATTTGGTGCTTGATCACGATGATCATATAATAGCTTCATAATGCCTTTTTCATCCTGACAACTCGAAAACCTCAAATTGAATTCTGCCGGTCTTTTCATATCATAAAACAAAACTTCAAGTCATGCTCTTTTCATTTTCATGAGTACTTATCGTTTAAATTCATTCACTTTTCATGTATTGTGAATTGTAATCCCACAGTGACTTTATGGTCACACTGTATTTTCCATGCCGCCAAATTAATCTCAGATTAATTGAAATATGCTTGTAGTTGAAGAAAAACGGAGTTATAGTCAATCACCATTGTAAGTGGGTCATTTGTACTTGCGATCAATTATGCTTTCTGAGTACCTGACACATGCCTGGTGGAAAGTAATGATCAGTCACTCAAGTATTCAACTTCATAATGACAATCATATAATGACTTCGCTCCAGCCCCCCCCCCCCTACTGATCCTCCCAAAACTATTACACCCAATTTTGCCAAAACACATATCAGTCGAAATAGGCATTGA